>JBBPTY010000402.1:0-18771 GCA_038094335.1 Tylopilus aff. striatulus | reverse complement strand
GGTGACATGCTGTTCAATTTCACTTGATACTCATGAAACATGAAATTAGAAATCCATACACATAAAATGATAGGGTTGTAATACACAGTAGGACTTAGTGAACTGGTAACAGGCAGTCACTAGGTGTGCACAGAGCAAGAAAACATTCTCTATAGTGCAATGTAAGATTGTGTAATACATATGTATAGCCACTGACCATTTGTACTTGATATAACTCCTACAGGGGTGAAATTCATCAGCATTTGCTACTTTGTACTACTGATAACCTTTCTCTGCAATCATGTTGAATCTGTTGGTGTTTCTTGTTCACAGTGAATATCTTCCACTCTTGGTAGAGAACTTTGCCTGTCAACACCAACTTGCCAGTTGCTGGTTTTGAAACCCAGAGACCAAACATTTTTGCCAACTCAGGCCCTTGTTTTACAAAACAAGCTGTGCTTCTACTACTCTTGGGTTCAGCTTGCCACCATGGCTTTTCCTTGATTCAATGGAAGATGTGTGGTTGTGTAGGGTGCATGTTGGGGTAAACTTCATTGAAATGCTAGTTGCTGTCTCTGTCTGGACCTTGCTAAGGGCATAATACCAGCCAGATTTGGATGGATGTAAATTTACTATCAGCAGCTCAACTGTGATCAAAGTTTCTGTCCACAGCACTTCCCAGGCAACAAGACTCAAATCCATCTGGGGCTGGTCCTCCTGAACCTGCCTCAGAGCTGCCCCAGCCCTGGTCTGCTCCGGTACCAAGAACAAACTTGAGTCTGCTGCACCAAACTGGGGTTCCCGTTCCACGATGCAGACCAGAGCAACCACCAGCACGTTGACAGGTCCGTCGGATTGTGGGGCCTACCTGACGCTCGCAGACCGCCTTCTACACCCATCACTCTGAAATGCAGACAAGGTAATGTAGTGAAAACATTACATAAATATAAGATGCATATCATATACAACCAATCCATTCATGTCTACTCATATCCCTGTTGTCAAGCGCGAACAGCGTAGAGGGAAAGAGTCAAAAAAAGAAGTATAGACTGAAAAACAGTTCTCGTTACAACCATCCGTTCATGGTCCTGAACTCGCACCGACGCGACCCCGAACCCCCCATCCAAATACGTCTTCTTCAAACGGGCTATCTTCTTCGACGGGCAACCGGTTCGCCACGCTCATCGGTCGTGATTGAGTCCCAGACCCCAACAATGACGACGCGCGGGAGGTATCCGAGTGGAATAATGCATCGTACCCACGAGGACCGCGCCATTCCCTCGGCGCTGACTCGGTCGCATTCGACGTCGCCATTGTCGGGGCGTCGGCACTCACTGGCACGGGTTGTTGGTGTGGCTGGTGTGATCGCGCGACTGGGTGGTGCGCCGGAACAGCAACGTTGTTTGCGTACGTGCTCGAAGACGGTGGGACGAACAGGAACTGGTTGTCTCTGCCGAAGTTCGTCGGCGGCGGTGGCGTATCGAAGAATAGTGGTCCCGGTCCACCCCTTGTATCCAGTGCCAAGGAATGACGATGGCCCACGCCGATGTCATCGATGACCATACTTGCATCTGAACTCGTCGTGCTCGAGCTCGTGCTCGAATTCGAGCCTTGAGCGTGCGATGCAAAGCTGAACGGACGAGATGAAGACGACCCAGGTTGACCTGAAGGCGGTACCCGCATATAATATGGCAACTCGTGCGGGGCTGCAAACTCGATAAACATATCCGAATGGACCGGGGTGTGTGTCGCTGGATGATGCAGCTCGCGCACATGAGGCTGTTGCAGAGCTCGTACAGCATACGCCCTCCGAGCATCACGCGTGGGTGGCGGAACCGCAAACGAGGGCGACGGCAGCGTCTCGACCGTCCCATCTCCGCTCATCACCCTGTCAAGTACCATGCTCACAAACGAAAATGGTCTCCCATTGTTCGTCTGTGGGGTCGTCTGTGAAGATCTAATGTTCAAACCATTGCTAGAGGTAGGTCTGGTGGTGTTCCCGCCTGAGTTCGTTTCCGGCGGATCTCGATGGGGACGCCTTCGTGCAGGCGCCAGCTTGGGAGATGCCTTGACTTTTTCGCGACAGACCGGACATGTATTTGCTGTCCTTAGCCATTGCTGTACGCGGAGGTCATCAGGTACCCGTGAATTTAACGAAGTTCGCTGATACTCACCTCCAAACAGTTCTTGTGCAACCAGTGGGTACATTCGATTAATTTTGTGAGGACGTCCGACGGCTCGTACTTTATTCCCCAGCATCGGTAAGTGCAACTGGAGAGAAAATACAAGCAGGACACTCACGTCATCCAAACAGATAGGGCACCTCGACTCGCTGTCATTCTTTTTCCAGTCCTTGAACGTCCCCGTGGGTAATGACGCGATAACATCCTCTGGCGTCACCCTTGAACGTACTTCACCCAACATGTTCGACAACGACAACAATGCCTCATACGAATCGTCGAACAACTCATCCGGCTACGCAAGAGAAACACGTGAGTCTAAACTAACGATGGATACCCACATACACACGTACCACGTAATCCCCAAAATTGCCTCGTCGTCCCATCGGGTTCCTAAACATACCATGCCGAAAGCGCACGCCGTCGTTACCCCTATCCAACTGTAACCGCTGCCGTAGCGTACGCAAACGCGAGCGTTGCTCCTCTGAACGCCCAACTACCTCGGGCACCTCCGGTCGCACGGGCCCACTCGGAGGCGGAGGCACCACGAGCACGTTACGAGCACCAGGCGCCGACGCGCGCCATGGTACGTCGCGCGTTACCACTGATACTGGGGATTCTGCAGCGCCGCTGAAATTGTTCACGGCCCACGGTATTGGTCCTGACGAGCTGCGGTGGCGTGAGGCGTGCTCGAGCACGTTGGAACCTCCAGCGACCAGCGACTCCCTGCGCCGCGGATCCACCCCTTGCGGGCGCGCTCCCATGGGACGCGGCGGCGAGCGTTGTCCCGATCCTGACGGTACCTCTCTCCCCGGTGATGATGACGCACTATGAGGATTCGCGAATCGCGCTAGACGAGAACGAAGCGATCCGCCCAGCGAATTCCTCCTGTTGACCTCGGATCTATTGCTGGCCCCGTTCGCACCTAGTGGTGCGCCTATGTTGTCGTTCCTCTCTTGCTGGGAACCCGACGCCACTGCCGCCTGATTTTGATTGGGTTGGTACGGCAAGCCAGTCCCAGCAGCCGTATTGTGTCTGGTGTCTTCGTGAGGGCGATAGAAACTCTCGAGGAACCTCGCTGGGTAGAAGCGATCGCGCTCGGTTCTCTCTAGAGATGAGGGTTGGTTGCTGCTCCCATATGATGTAGGCCTCGTGATCCCGGGCGTGGCCGAGTTCCGGCTAGGTTGTTGGACACGTCCAGGAGATTCGTAGTTGACACTGACAATGCGCCCCCTTCGAACACCAAAACCTGATCGCAGGTTGAAGCTACGGGGTGGTGGTGAATAGTCGGGAGGCGGGGTTCGTCTGTGGAGATATGGTTAGCTCGATTGGGTATACAGTACAGCACCTTACCCGGCATAAGGATATGGCCGAGACCATTCAGGTGAGGGTGGGCGCTAAGTAGCCTGGTGTCAGACGCCAGAGCCACATCATCACAGAAACACTACATACCGTACGCACAAAGTCGTCCAGTTCCATTTCACTTTCGCTGTCATCCAAATCCAGTCGCGAAACGCCACGAGAATCTCCCGGGGTTAGACGGGGTATCATAGGCCCGCTGGTGCTGGAGGGTGACGCTTGGTCTACATTCCTCCTCAACGAGTCTCTGAATAGCCCAGACTGGAATGACGACAAATTGAGGTTGCTGTACGAATATTGTTGGTTGCTGTTCATTGTCGCGGTCGCAGAGGTCGCATGCGTGGCCGTAGTGCTCGACCCAGCGCCGAGCTGACTCAAAGACGGCCGAGGCAGAACCGACGTTGAGTGCGAAGAGTCATCTCCTGCAACGCTCGTCGAAGCTAGACTCGATCCAGAGGCGACACTCCTACGTCGGACATCCTGACTCGATCGTTCTCCCTGCCGCTCTAGTTCTCGCTCCCATTCCCACGCCCTTTCATGTTGTCGATGTCGTTCCACCCTCTCCCGCTCTCGGTCCTGGTGTTCTCTTTCCGCCCTCGACGCATTCCAGTCATGCAACCATCCATTTGGCCCTTCCTCTCTCATAATTGCAGACGTCTCGGCGAATAACTCCGAGAAGGAGCGTTGAAGCGAGATCGACGTTTCTGTTCTGCTTGTTGTCGACCCTGGTGCACGCGTAGCGCCATCCAGAGGTGGGAAATGCAAATTCGCTCCAGTCCCCGGAGCACTCTCCACGCTTGGACTCGGCGGTACCGGCGATGCAATACCCGGATCACTGTTCTCTTGTTCGCGCTCGCCCCGTGGGTTGCCCGACCACCGACTGTCCACCTCATCGTCCGCATCGACACCGGAACGATGATGCTGGGCGCGAAATCGTTCGAAAGCAAGTGCATGCCGTCGCTGGGACGCACTTTCGGACATGAGAGAATTGGATGATGGGATGGACATCCACGGGGAGTGGACGCGGGGATGAGGGTCTTGGGAAGAAATGGGACTAGTGCTGGTTGCGATGGTGGTGGGTGCAAGGCCTCTGGGCCTCTCGTTGTGGGTTCCGGATACACGTGGTTGTGATGGTTCTATTTGTCATATAAATCAATGAACAGCCGCCAGCCCCCCATCGCAAGCTACGCACCTGTGAATCCACTATATCGGGGGACAGGAGGTGCCGGCCGGCTTCGTTCTTGGTGGGAAGACTCGGCGAGGTTGAAGATGTCGAACACAGAGGGAACGACTTCACGCTCCGCAGAATGGTCTCCGGTGACTCTGACACGGTCACGAGGCCGAGATTGCGATAATCCTGCCACCAAAATGTGAGGACACGTTTGAATACCAAAAAGTAAACACCCTACGGGATTGTTCGCCTAGATAATCCTCCAAACGGGAAGGGACCTCAAGATCGAAACTTGGGGGTGGTCTTTCTGCGGCCCGTCGGCGGGATCGGGCATTGGTATCGTCGAGAAGAGTACGATGTCTGAGTAGGATATCGGCGGGGGCAGGTGAGGACGAGAGATCGGGAGGGAGGACGAGTGGGGACAGGGTCCTGCGTGGGTGCCTTATATATGAAGGGGGAGCGGAGGTGTCGACAGGGATCGGGGATCTGGAAGGCACTCGCGTGGCGTTTTCGATGGACGAGGGTTGCATCAAAGCAGGGGTCGTGCGCGAAGACGCATCTCCCACAGGCTGGTGTGGAGGTAAGGGGCGATAAGCAGGTGTATGATGTATTGTATTACTAAAGTTGGGCTGGAGCGAGAGAGTAGCAGAAGGCACTGCGACGGCTGAAAAGATGGAACAAAGGAAAGGTGTTAATTGATATTAGAGGTCTAGACGTGTGGCGCACAGACCGTCGGAAGAAAGGGTTTGACTGGCAGCAACAGCCACATTGGAGACAGGCTCCGTAGCGGTGGCATGGCTCAAGGGTGAGCTGGGACGCCAGCGGGGGTCCAATGTCGGTGGTGGTGATCGCGAGGCTGCGAGGGAAGTGCGGAGGGCTGCAATTTGGCGGTCGAACTCTGCGAAACGTTGCAGCGAGGTGCGGAAAGAGTCTTCTGGGGTTGGGGGAGATGGCACGGACATGTGGGCATCCTGGAGGAGTAAGAAATCGCTGGACTGAGCGGTTGTGTAGCTGCTTGAGGAGGGGTTCGAGGACGAATCGTCGGTGCTGGACGACGAGCTGTTGCTCCTCGCCCGCTTGGATCTTGTGAATGTGGGAGCAGTGGTGGTGGTGGTGGTGGTGGTAGTGGTAGTGGTGGTTGGCATTGGCTGTGGATGTGGATCCGAGTCGTATTCTTCGAAAGGTCGTTTACCTCGGTGCAGGGAATGGTACGACGAGGACATGATGGTGGTACGAAACAAAGCCGAGCCTAAATTTTTGTTGTCTATTAACCACGACTACCCTTTTGCAGCTCCTCCACCGCTCTGTCCAGCGACGACAGTGTTCGCTTGTTGCCAGTGTCAGCATCGCCGAGAGTGACCACTCTGACTGACTTACCCGTAGACTCCACAGCGTCGTACAGCTGCTCACCAACACCGCCGACAGCGCTAGTCCGGCCATGACCACCACTTCTCTTTTCACATTGACATTCACCACGACGCTACCATCCGAACTCCCTGCTCTGACCAGCTCAGTCCATCCCGTCGTCCGACGAGAACCAACACTCGCGCTCGGAACTTCCATCACCCACGTCATCCCGCTCGCCACAGGTGGCTCTGGCCCCATCCCCACATTCTCCGCGTCAATCATACTCGGTATGGTTGGCGTCGGCGTCGTCAACGATGCTACCCCGCCAGTACCGACGTTTTGTACTCTGCACCAGCATCGTTAGTATCACCCCTACATACGTCGGACGCTACACACCACGTACAATCGCACACCGATTTGGCCGCTCTCCGATGGCCATGCCGACGTGTATAGCTCCGTCGGCACCGGAATGCCAGGGTCGTCCGTCCGCATTTCGGCCGTTGGTGCACCCAACGTCGTCATATGCCCAACAAGGACAAGGACAGTTAAGACACCAAGTACGTGCATGATTGCGTCAGCGTGGAAGACAGGTCTTTCAGAACGGCGTCGTCGGGCTGCGTTGGTCTGGAAAAACAGCGCGCATAATAAACCTCTGACGCTGGTGTTCAAGACTAGGCGTATCTGCCATGGGACTCTTGTACTGGGATAACGCCATCCAACTAACACTGATCATCACATTGTGTAGGCATGTGAGTATTACAGCAAGTCTACCCAATCTAATTACGAAGAGACCCAGGAAAATGACTAAACCTGTGACAAACATATACGGAGTACCCCGGGTATGGCGGCGAGTGCTGTGGCTCTTCGACGCCAAATTTCGAGGTACGGCAGCTCAATACGCCGCCCATCAAGAATCACATCCGTCCTGCGGCAGGTATGGCAGAGGGTATATCCCAAGCTGACCAAACATTTGCGGTCCCCGTGACACGTGTCACAGCTTATCGTCCGCTCATCGTATGTACGTACTTTGAGCCTCCATAGGACCTCCGTGACCCACACTTAGTATGACATATATAATATATAGGTCCACACACCATGCACATGTTATACCGCGAGGCACCCTGAGTACCATCACGTCCCAATTCCCCACTGCAATCCTATGGCAGTCCCCCTGATACGGCAAGAAATAATATCACCACCAGCCGGGGTCAAAACCAACCGGACTGCAGTCCAGGTAGGTCATGGCACCGTACACACGTTTGTCAAACCTGCAAGCTCCGAATCGTAACAGGAATAGATGAATTCATTATCTCAGACATGGTGGCACGATACCAAGCAATGAAACCATGTGACGTCCTAAGCTACTTCGGATTGGCGGCCAGAACTTGGCTGTGCAGCCGAAATATCTCATTTTCCCAGCTTCGGCCCGGTTCGGCCCTTGCAGGACGCTTGCAATGAGACGCAGGCTTGAGCGACCGTCACTTGGGATACCTGGTCCAGACGATCCCTGTGGAGGTGTCCTGAGATGCCCAGGACAATTTCGGCTCAACTTTCAAGAAAAAATACGACGGGCGCAACGAGCATCTAGCCGATATCGAATGCTGGCAAGGTGGACAGCCATCATGCTGTAATGGATGCGAGCCAGTATTCGCTTCGCTTATTGAAAGCAGACCCGGGTTTCCATACTTGACATTGCCGCTCGGGCTTGCACATTAATCGCATCCTTTTTCACCCGTATGCCTCGGAGAGACATCCAAGTAATCGATGGTTATGCTCATTCATGAGTGCCTCCCAGATCGCTCCCATGCATACTTCCATCTTTGATTCCGCGAAGACAAACGAGCACTGGAAGTCTCGCCCGTCGTCGTGCACCCACTCCCGGTACATTGCATGGGCGACACGAGGCGCTCGCATGTCCGAAATAATGCCGATCCGATCACGGTCTGAATGCGACGTCTTCCCTAGAATCAATCAGACAGCAAGCATGTTCGGGCGTGGACATCCCGGTGTGCCAGGTGGTTATGCAATAAATATGACCATGATTGTCAAGTGTTTTGATGTGAATGCGAGTTTTTGTCTTTCACTAAGTGATGGTAGGAGCTTGGCAGGCAGTAGGGTTATGGGCCTGGGGTAAGAAATGATTCACTAAGGCTATATTAGAGGACGCCACTCCAGCCGGTGACCATGAGCCAGTTGGAGCAGTACTGTTCAACTTGGATTACTGACACACACATATCCCACGTCAACTGAGGTGAAAGAAAGGGGTTCCGGAACTTCGAAAATTGGGATTGGAGCGTCCTGTAGGGCAATGATCCTTTTTTGTTCCATTGTGTGGTCATATTTTTGGCACGAGAATTGAGATGCCAGTTGTATACTTTTGGCACAATGTCGGCGCACGCTACAACCCGTGACATCGCTTATCTTTTCCACATACAGTACACTTGCTCATAATGCATAGAGCACTCTCATAATGCATAACTACCGAGAGTGTACGAAATCCTAATATGCATTATGAGAATTTTTTATGCATTATGAGCAAGTGTACTGTATGTCATTCCTGTATAGTATCACATGTTCTGTAGCAGGGGATGTAAACCCTCAGTAGATAGCTTGTACAGTAGTCGCCCACCTTCTTCTCTCATGTGTTAGCTCCGTCGCATCCACCGCTTCGTCTCCTTCAGGTCCCGACACACAATGTGCCTTTTTTTCCTGCAATCAATTTTTGTGCAGATTTTCCACCATAGCCACCCACTGAATGTAATTGGTCACTAAAATCCACACAATCATGTTCGAAAGGTTTTGCATAATCAGATGGACGCAGTAGAAAACTGAACTAGGATTCCGAGCGTACTACGCAACCAGCGACTCTGTCATCCAATCACTCAGAGTCAATTCCACCAGCAGACAAGTTTGAATCCCTGAACCCGATGGTTCATTCTTCGTAGGAGGGCAGCGTGTACTTTCTGTAAGGCCAAGTTCAGCAACGACGGATAGATCTAACAGGTAGTACCACCACATACGTCATAGCAAATCCAATCTTCCTTTTTTGAGTGGTTGAATCACGAGCATATGCCTGACAAGAACGATGCTGGTTAGCACATACCATGCAAAGATGGACTGTTGCTGACCGTATAGAACCTCCTCAGAAACGGCAGCCCTAAGACGATATCATAGTCACCCTTTCCACTATCGGTCCCCAAGGGACCGATGTAGGAGTAGTGCTTTTTCTTCTCCCCACCCCACCTTCCGTTGTGGGCCTTTGGAATCTGCTGCGCTGCCTCGTTCAAGGTAAGCACCGTGTCACCTATGTTGAAACGGAGAGGTTTTAGGCGGGAGTGGGCTCTTCGCGGGATCACCAAGAGACGCGTATGGTGATCTACGTAGGACCCAGGGATTGCCTTCATGTATTCGTCAAAGTAATCATTCGCGAGCAAAACCGCTATTGGACACGACGTCAAAAGGCCGGCTCTTGTAAACGCGAAACAATGCATACTGGGTGCACTAATATCGACAATCGCCGCAGCGCGAGTCGCAATGGTGGTGCCGTCCCCGTACGTGCAGGACAAGATATCAAGGCTCCAGTAATCGGCAGCATGTATGTTACTCGACATCTGAACATAGGTCAGTCTGCCCACGTACTACAACACGACGCCACGAATCAGGTCTGGAATCAGCATGCATGGTGAATAAGAATGTTCATACCAAGCTTGAATCAACCGCTCCAAAGGTCACGCTCCCCTCGGTCACTGAACATACGAAGTTTATGTGTTGATCATAGACAGAAGCAGAAATAGAGTACTTACCGCCGTCCTGAGAGGGCGACGGGGGACGAAGAAACACACCAAACAAATTTTGATTTATCTTTTGCTCCTTGAAGAGATTATCTATCACAGTAGGGGCTAACGCATCCTTGTTAGGATAGAATCTTCCCCGTGTGAGTTCTGTGGGTCCAAGACCAAGCACGCCATCAGCCCAGTCTAAATTGTAAGACCAGATTTCAGCAGCAATCGATTGATCTCCAACGACAAGTGGAGGTGTCGAGGCAAAAGTCACATTATCAATAACTGCAGTGAATTGAATTTAGTAGACGTGAAGATAAGGATTAGGAATTTCTTACATTCTCTGCCTACGACTGCTGCCTTGTGTAGCCCATACTCGACGTTCACCAGTTGACCAGTAGGCCGAGAGGAGGGGGATGGGAGATACTGTTTACTGATAACGTCTCCACAAACGTGCATCAACTAGAGTCAATCGAACACACTCACAACCAAGTGATGGCAGAGCTGGTATCGAATAAGAGTTTTCGAGGTATCGCAGGACTGCCAACTCCGACGTTCATTGTGAGACGGTTTTTAAGGGTGGCTACTGGTATCAGTGTAGCAGTCGGGCCTCTGAAACCGCGGTCCTTCAAGCGTGTGGCACGAGCACGACTGGCACCCGCAGTCTCTTTGAGATACGCGTGGCCAGTACCCTGGACCTCTGTGAGCGAGAAGGTGAAATTTCCCGGAGCTGCCAGAAAGGCATAAGCCGCAGACATAGAGAGAAGAATGAGTAATAGCCTGAGTGTAGAGTGCATGGGAAGAATTGGGTGACACACACGTCGTATGCCTGGGCAATTTCTAGTTCGGAAGGGGGCTTTTTAGGTGTCAAAAATGTTTCGAGACGCGGAGGGTATGGGATGGCATGTAACGAGTTAGTGGCGCCCGCCAGCTGGAAGCGAACGCCGAGTCTGGTGAAACAGCTCCTGATGTCGAGGTCCGATCTTCTTTACTGTACGAAGTCGCCGGGCATCGCCTAGGTGGTCGCGATCCGTATCGCAGTGTTTCGAGGTGAGGCAGGGGGGTTAAAGGCACATGATAAGTCGCTTGAGATGTTCCGAAGCAGCATAAGGAACAAGGGCATTTGTTCTGTGACTTGCTGGCATATGCATCAACAAACGGGCCCAAACCTCGTGACACCTGGTCACTACCAGAATAGTCCGAGAGTCCAGGGAGGCCTGGCAATGCTTTGCCAGGCATGGTAGGGCCTATGTTAGATGGGTATACCAAGGCAATCTACTTGGACTATGCAAGCCAAATGATAGCAAGACTGAAGCATTCTGGCTGCAGGTTGAGGAGATAGTATTACCAGGTAGCTGAAGTTGGGGTGTGCTTCAGTATGTAATTTTCCTATGCAACAAGTCACATGAAAGAGATATAGTAAACAGCACTTTACCAACCTTTTCAGGAAGATTGGCAGCATGAGAAAGTACACATTAGCAAATTCCACAATTAATTTAGTGCTTGTGTGCCCTTCAATGGGAAGATGATAAGTTGTGCATATTCCTGATGGAAAGTGAAATTCTTAGCAATATTAGATTACTTTGTTTTTTTAACTGCAGAAACATACTGCCTTGAGGGCAAAATCCTTGGGTGAGGCAGGCAATGATAGCGAAGCTTGAGTTGTCATGGAACATGCCGGTGTAGACTGCAGCAAATGTAGCGCGTTGAAGTGCCCGCCAGGGGTTTTCGGCAGATCTCTTTATGGAAGGGTGTTCTCCTCGGCACAACGTCGGCGCACTTCGGCACTTCGGCACGGAAATGGACTGCTCGGCTTCAGCTATGAGCGCCGAACTCTATCTCGGCAAAAGCCTTTATGTACCTTAATTATGTACGCATGCTCAAGCCACTCCTGGCCTGGTTGATCAACGCCATAGTACACTCAGTAGATGTAGATATGTCATATGTACCGTTCACAAGAATCAGCAGTACATTTTACCGAGGTCATCAATGGCGGCTCCATCTACATCATATAATGAAACGCGGGTCCGTTTCATGCCGCAACTGGTTAGGTCAAGGTTTGACAAAGAGTCTGGCACGTGGTTTTATTTTCGGTAATCAAGTGTCTCCACTCTTCTCCTTCTTTTCACCGACCGTGTGGGTTGGGTTCTGCCCAAGGACAAGCGCGAACTTGAAAGCAAGCTACATTTCTTTCGCTGCCACTGCTTCCCAACGGTTCGGTGAGTCAAGTTTGCTATTGTGTCA
The DNA here is from genome assembly GCA_038094335.1 of Tylopilus aff. striatulus. NCBI lineage: Eukaryota > Fungi > Basidiomycota > Agaricomycetes > Boletales > Boletaceae > Tylopilus > Tylopilus aff. striatulus. The sequence goes on along the minus strand of JBBPTY010000402.1, from coordinate 6,712 downwards.
ATGGCAGTGCGTTCGTGCGTGCCTCGTCCCTGTACATTTCTTTTTCTCTGCACCCCTTTGCAAACCCCAGCGGTGTTTGTTTCCCACCTCACCTGTGGATCTTACACCAGGGGGAACGGTCGCTTCACTGACAGAGCACCGTACCGATCCTCCGTCCCTTGTTTCGTGTTGTCTGGCCTTCCAATTTTACTTTTTGTGCTCACCCTCTCTCTTCAGATTACCCTCCTCGGATCAACCCGTCCTATTCCACGGCTCGCATATCGTCGTTGTGACGTCCCTCACATCCTTACCCATCGCTTTTCAACCCAACGTCGTCACGCGCCGGATCCATCGCACTCTTAGCATCAACAGTCCTTGCGCACGCTCTTTTTCATCCTCCATCTCTTCCTCTTACACCCCGCTTTTGCCGACCTATCGTGCATCCACTTTCACCGAATATGGACGCACACGAACTTGCGCGGTGGACTCGGTTCGCAGCCAAGGGTGGCATTGGTAGGTGTACCGCCATCGTAGACTGCATCGCTCAAGAGATGGGTGAGGACTTGATGTTTTTGAAGGTGAGTCGTCTTCGTGCGGCGTTTGGGGGACGCCCAGCAGCGGGTTTTGTCCCGTATGGTAGTTGGGGTAACTCTGGGCCTGTCTTTCAGTGATCCAGGTTGTTTTCCGTTGACGGTTCGCGTTCCGCTGGGCGGGATCGGGAGAAACTGCGATGATCATCTTCTTTTTATATTTGGGCTGGACCATGAGCATCTCAAACGATGGGATGGTTTCGGTGATATACCTGATGAGGTGGTCACAGAGGATGCCATGACTTTGCTCGTTACTCTGAGACGTGCCAAACTGACATGACACCTTTCAGGATGACGAGATCACTGTGTTGATGCAACTTCCCGAGCCCGGAATCTATCTGGTGCGTTGATTGTCTACTCGCTTCTGGGAATCTATTGCTATTTCGGGGGATTTATGAATCACGACTAATATCTACCGTGAGCCTAGGGTCATTGCGAAGGTGTCGTTGGTCGATTCTCCGGAGAAGGCGTGCGGTTTCATGGCAAGCTAAAAAAACCTGTTATGGCGAAGAGAGCAAGCATCACCACTGGTATCGGAGGTTCAGGAAGTAGGACGTCCATTTCATTGACGCAGGGGCGTAGTTCAAGAACGGAACCCTCTGGGGTGACCTCAAGGCATGCCTCAGAATCTCCTTCTGATTCGAGACCAGGATCAAGGGTAAAGCGGACACCCTCACCCTCCCAATCTGAGTCCTGCACATCGATACAATATTCGCCTTCTCATTCACGGCTTTCGGAGGATCAGCTCTCACCCGTCATGCCCGGCTCTCGCGGCACGACTCTGATGGGGGCTTCGCGCTCGCTCAACGTCAAAGATTCCGGTAGTTCAAGCGTGAAGTGGGGACATGCCAAGTCTCCACAGGTGGCTGCTTCTACGTCGTGCGCTTCCATCTTCTCAGTAGGGTCGGCTTCGATTTATTCAGAGGCATCGACGGCTACATCCGTGTACTCGACAGGAGACGCCGCCTCCGGACGGACGCGATCCCAACAAGGATCAATTTGTTCGCGCAGCTCCGGGGAGACCGAGAGGGATGTCCCTGGGGATGGGGACCCAGGGGGATATGACAATGGTAACCAAGCGAACGGTGCCTCACCAACGTCTAGCCCATCAGTTTCAATGACCGCATTCTCCACATCCCCGCCTGTTTCTGCGGTGACCTCAAGCGTCGCACTTCCGGCTTCAACGTCGAATTCTTCTTCGTTTTCAGTATCCTCGTCGCTGGGGGTATCTTTTTCATCGACCTCGACATACGGATCCGATACTGCCAACGATTCGCCTGGATCAGTTCGGTCAGTCTCGGAGGTGGAGGCAGAACAACACCTCCCGAACAGGCCTTGCGCGCCCTCAGAGATGCAAACAGGTTTCATTCTCGTTCCACCGCCTTTGACAATAGGTGATGGAAGAACTGGCCTGCCTTCTCCTTCGGTCGCGCCTTTACGGGTGAACAAGTCACCACGACTGCCTGGCATTCCTCCATCTCTACCCCTTCCTATGCCTCCTGCCATGTCTGGGGACAACCTGCAGTTTACACCCATTTCCCCTGTGTTTCCCAGTCCCTTATCGCCTGGAATCCCGTCAAATGGTTCTGTGGTTCCCTCGCCCAGCCTTCCAGGTCTGTTCCTTTTTTTGTGCCGTAATGTTTCGTTATTGCTCACCTCCCTTCGCGATTCGTATTCGCACGCTCAGGTTTTCTGTCACCAACAGTCCGTTCACCTGGTTTGCCACTTGCACCAAATATACAGTCTCAACACACATCATCGCCTCCATTTGACCCTTCTCTGACGTCGGGTGTTATTGTCAATGGAACCAGTGCACGCTCGCCCCCAGCGTCGCCCCCGCTCGGTATTGTTCAACCATACGGTGCACCGTTGTCACCACCCCCCACTTCCCCATTGCCACCACTGCCCCCTGTGTTGTCGATATCACCGCTGGAATTCCGTGCAACGACCGCTGCGAATGGCCGAACATCGCCGCTGGCTGTGACCTCGTCAACTTCACCGTCGGCGTCAGGGGTGTCATGTTCGGAACCGCGACTGAGTGAGGAAATGGCTAGCGATAAGCAATGGGATGAGGTGGAAGAACGGTCTACGACGCGTTTATCGACGCCTGACGTGCTCCGGAGACAGCTGAATGATTCACTGTATGAGGGGGAGCCAGTACTACGCCTGGGTTGGAGCAAGGACAAGCAGAGAACGAGTGAGCATTCGGACGGAGAGGTGGGGATCGGACTGTCATTGATGGGCGCATTGGATGGCGAGGACGATGAAGAAGAACAGGGTATGCAACCAACGAAGAAAGCAGGGGAAGGGATGGATGGTGAAGGTACGGGCGACGTGGGCGTCGAAGAAACCACTCGTGTCTCTATTGAGAATGGGACCGTAATGCCAATGGCATGGACACGCTACACACCTACGTCGCCTATCAGCCCCAAGAGTTTTGACGGACTACGAGACGAAGAAGACCAAGGCCAAGACGATGGCGCTTACTGGGACGACATCTACGACGACTATCGGTATTCACGGTGTTCTCTCGCTTCCAAACGGTTTTCGGCCGCTTCCAAAGCTTCTCGTGTTTCCAAAGCATCGTCGAAAGCACGCACAAACGCTCCTCCCATGCCAATACCACTTGATCGGCCGAGCTCAGATACGTCTCGATCAAGGACTGGCAGTGACGGGACGCTGGGCGACCCCCGGCCTAGCCTGGACAGCACGTCGGGTTCCATCTCCGTTTCCAATCCGTTCACGCGTACGCGTCCTCCACTATCACGGTCGGCTTCGGAAGATTCAACGCGCGAGACAAACATGTTGCCACTGACGGCCCAATTTCCGGCTGTCCCGGCGCACGTGCCCGTTCGAACAGAATCGCGACTGAGGGTTGTCCATGAAGGGTATACACCTGGAGCTGATGACCACGCGGAGAAAGAGCAACAAGTCGAGCATGGGTCCGCTGAGGAAGAAAGCAGAGAGGTTGGGCTGAACATCGAAGTGATCGAGGCGGCGGAAGAAGACGGGGATGGGGTGCCGGGTCAGGAAGTCGTCGTAGGAAGGCCGTTTACGTCTGCGAACCTGCAGACGGCACTATCACCGTTGCTGCATACGACATTTGGATCGCCACACTCGTCGAGGTTTACGGACCTGGAGGAGGGATCATCGGATCAGGATCATGGGCGGAGGTCTAGCAACAAATCAGGCAAGTCGACGATGTCGTCGGTCGAAGGACCACCCAAGTCGCCGATAGGTGGTGGGGGAATGGCGTCTGCATTGAGGGCGAAGATGGAGGCTGAACGTTCGGCGGCACCTGGCACTACCTTAGCCCCTATTGCACCTACATCGGATCTCGATGCGTCCATGGGTAATGAAGCCAGTGCGCATGCGACCGTCGTAGACGACGGCGAGGGACATACGAGCAAAGTCAATAATTCAATCAATGATCCCATCATGGCAACCGAGGCAGGAGCTCTCCTGCCTATTCCGTCCACGCAGACCCCGAGCGTGTCTCAGGCAACGGTCGTCACGGATTCGGTACAACCCGCATCTTTTGCAGAACGACCAGATGACGCTGGGAAGGCTCCTTCTGTAAGACCGCGGCCACAAACGAGCCAGAAACCACACCCCTTTGCACGGACGTCCATGTTCCTTCCCCACCCCAACGCGCCCAAGGTCGTCCATCAATCGCCGGGGCCCATGTACGGACGGACAGCCCCTCAACCGTACACGTACCCGGCGCCACCCTCAGAAGCAGGCGCCTCGAACGCGGTGACGCACACCTCGCCTACAGCGACCCCGCCCGGAACGACGTTCTACTCGGCACACATTTTCCAGCAGCTTCGTAATGTGTCAATCGTGGCGATCTCTCAAGGTTCGGCAGCCATACGGCCACCCATGACCGTGTTTGCGCGCTGTCAGCCTGATTTGAGCGGCAGCATGGGTCCCGTTCCAATCATGTTCTCGCTGGATCCGTTTCCTGTGGGGCCTGTGATGCCACGGACGCCGCCCCCGGTCCCGTTGGCTACGCGATTTGGAGGCGGGGGGAGCAACGTGGGGGCGGGGAGTGCGATGCCGCCTGCGAGAGCCGCGACTGTTTCTGCGCCTGCATTTAACAGCCGCGTGGGAGAGGGCGTTCCTCTGGGCGAGCGTGCGTCGGACTTTGGGGAGGCGCCCATGCTGCGACTCCCGAGACGGTCGGCGACAAGCGTGGGTGGGCCTCAAGGTACACCAGATGTGTCCCTTGCATCACCGTCATCACCGTCGTTGCCGATACCGAGAGAGGGATTTGTGCCCCGGGTAGGTGCCGCTCGTCCACGGTCGAGATCGTTCTCTGCGTTTGGCGCGGGCGGGCCCATTACTGCCTTACAAGATAAAATGTAAGCCTATGCACCGTACCTATTCCTAATGTTTTGCTCATGGTGCCTCAGTCGCGAGGAGATCAAAGTGCCAAGTGTTCCCAGTATGGTACCACCCAGGCGGGAAGCATCTCTTCCGCCTGCGCTAAGGATACGCCATCCGCCCTCTCCGCTTGTGCTGCCGAACGGCAACCGCACGCCACCAAATGCCAGTCCCAGCTCGCCCGTCGTACAATCGCCGCAGCTCAAAGTACCGCCTAGTCCACTCACACAAGAGCCTTTAACCCAGCTGGTTGACCTGAATGGACCTCTGACGAGCCCGCTTCCTGTCAGCTCCCCATTTTCAAATAGTCCAGACACTGCGTCGCCTGCATCGGCACCCGCTAGAATCACGAGCAGAATGTCGATGTCGTCATCGGATCATCATCGGACCGCGTCGCCACACGCGTTGATGCCAGGATGGGAGGGGTCGTCGGATGTGCTTGCTCGGAGTAGTTCAGCCGAAGGACCAATGCGACAAAGTTCGGACTCAAGCGATTCGCGCTCGCTGGCTTCACCACCCCCGATCCTCGACGCGACCTCGCAAAGCGCGCGTTCTTCGCCGCTCGCGCAGGAGGTCCCACTCAGGACCAAGCTCAGTCTACCCGCACTGAGGGTGAAAGCCAACACACGACCCAAAGTGGACGACGCGGCCAGCGTGGTATCGTTGGCGGTCAGTGGGGAGAATGAGACGGTGCAGGTGCAAGACATGGACTTCGAGCTCGTCAAGCCTTCTCTACCTCAGGTGACGAGCTGCGGTCGAGCGAGTCTGGACTCGACGGCGACCAGTCGCGAATTGGCAAGCAATAAGCCGGAGGTATCTTCTAACCTAGGCGATGGCGCGTCGATGTACTCGAATGCGCCAAGGTCGCCGTTGGTGCCTCCGCTTGTGAATGCGCCCGCTGTCCCCGAGTCTGCAGACCTCATTGATGCCCATCGACAGCGGGAGTTAAAGTGGATGGCTCTTTTCCCTACCGTCCCTGCGTCGCAAGCTCGCAAGAACAAGAAAGTGCGAAAGCTGCTGCAAGAAGGCGTGCCGTCGTCCGTGCGGTACCTTGTGTGGTGTCATCTGACGGACAGCAAGGCGCGGGCGATGCCGGGGGTGTATGGCAACTTGGTGAAGCGACCGCGGGTGGCTGCGTTTGCAGCGATTGAGAGGGATGTGGTGCGGGGTTTTCCTGACCAGCCTCAGCTTCATATGGCGCACGGGCCACTCGTCTCACTTCTCCAAGCGTATCTCAGTATGGTTCCTGATATTCAATACGCTAATGGTAACGCGTCCTGTCCGCCGAGCCTGCCAAATCTCACTTTTCCTCCTAGGGCTAACATTGATCGCGGGTCATTTGTTGCTACTGGCGCCGGAGGAAGACGCGTTTTGGATCTTTGCTTCGATGATGGATGCGCACTTGCGTGCCTACTTTTCGGCCAACACAATTCAGATTGAGATTGATGCCTCTCTCTTTAGCAAGGCGGTTGAAACAATTGACCCAGTGCTCACGAAGAAATTGTACGTGCAACTGTCGATAGCCCCTGCGAGTATCACGCGGCCATGGTGAGTACAGTGATGCATCAGACACTGCCGAGTATCTGATGGTGTTTAGGTTCTCCACGTTGTTCGTTGGTAGCCTTTCGGTGGAGCATCTACATCGGGTGTGGGATATATTTCTTTACGATGGTGTGTTGCCCCTTGTTTGTTTGAAATGAAATGTCGTCAGGGATTGACAGACTAATTTGGTAGGCATACCGTACCTATTCCGCGTT
>JBBPTY010000401.1:0-18821 GCA_038094335.1 Tylopilus aff. striatulus | reverse complement strand
GCTAATAAGCTTTACGGACGCGTCGGCACGATCCTTTTTCGAGGCCGAGGACAACTTCCAGAACAAGGGCAGTGTCGTCGACATGGCTCGAGGTCCAAGGACACAAAATTTCGGTCGACCAAATCCGTTTATTGTGGTCTATTGATCATCGACATTGTGGCCACCTACCAGCCTGAGACTACTCTACCTAAAGCGGCATGCCTTTTCTCAGCAATGTTACGGTAATTGAGCGAGTACGTGAACCACAAGGCAAAAATATCGACCGTCATAGTCTCACTGATACCGTCAACGCTTCCGTGCTCGGGATTTTCTTCGAAACCCTGCGCCTCGGGAAGTCCATATATCTTATTTAAAAGACCGAAAATATCCTGAAAAGACCATCTTATATCCCCAAGAATTCTTCATTTGAATGGCTCTGTTGAACATAAATAAACCTTTCCAAGTGAGTGATCATGATGCATCACGATCACGGCCTGGACTCTGCAAATGTACGTCCATGGTTCACGCATTCATGTTATACGGCTTGCGGCTGACACGTTGGTTAAGTATGTACTTGAAGCGCTAGGACGGCGTGTCCCCCCAGTCTTCTTCTTACCATGATTCACCTGTGGTTTATTTTACTTGTCGAGGCTACCCGAGCAGCTGCCACCAACTCTACAACTTCCAGCTGCCATCCGATTGCTAGCAGTGGAACAACTCGCACCCTCTGGAGCATATTGGGTAGCTGTGCCCTGACGATGATAATTTGCGTCTGGCAGGCAATTCATCCTGATTTCCCTCGCCAACGCGCAGACGACCTCGAGCCTTACTGGTTACGATGGGACATCAAGATACTTACACAGATTGGCTACATTTGTTTCGCCTTCTTTACGCCGGAGCTAATGGTGTTGTTTGCTACCACTCAATGGTTAACCGCTCGTTCAGAATGGAAGAAGCTAAAGCCTAAGTTTCGCAGTACGTCCTTCCGCAATGCATTTTACACGTTTTAAATCGATCACATAGGAGCGGGCTATCAATGGTCCACAACGCACTGCCTTTTTGCGGAAATGAATGGCTTCGTCTATTGTGACGAAGATGGTTCTTTGCGTACAATTGATTCCTTTGAGTTCCTCGAGCTCTGTCATGACAAGAAAGTTGCCAACCCAGTCATCACAAAAGACGAAATAGATGGTTTGGGCAAATCGGATTGGCTTGGCAAGATAGTCCTCGTATGCCAACTGCTCTGGTTCATATCACAAGTTGGCGCACGTCACTTCAGTGGTCTTATCATTACGCTGGTTGAACTGGACAGTGTCTGCATGGCTGTACTTACAGTCGTTCTTATACTTTTATGGTGGATGAAGCCACTCCGCCCCACATGTCCCCACATATTCTATTCTCCCCAGTACACAAAGGTGGTCCCGTACGTCCTTATTCTCTCGGATGAAAACGAAACGTTTTTGAGATAGTGATATAGATTACAAGCACCAAAGGAGGAACCTCGATCAGAGGAGGGACCTCGGCGTTCTTTGTTGAGACAGGTATGTTGTTATGTTGTTTTCTTATTCACGCTTAACCAGATGTGAAGATCATCGATCAGGCCGCACTGTTTTTGTCGAGACAGGTATGCTGTTTTCTTATGCATGCTTAACCAGATGTGAAGATCATTGGTCAGGCCGCACTGTTAGTTAGCTTCATCCGGTCCCTGAGAATGTCGGGTAGCTCCCTCCTGTCCCTGAAAAAGTTAATGGACAGGATTGGCCAGGATCACGCGCATAAGGTTGAGCGCCTGGACGGGGTCATCTCATTCGGTTTGCTCTACGCAGCTTGGTTCGTTTTTGGTGCCCTACATATGGCTGCCTGGAACTTTTCTTTTTTGACGCAAAGGGAAAAGACAATGTGGTGTAATATTTCAGTGGTCCTGACAATCTCCCCACTAGGGCATATCTGCTTATATCTTCTGCGGCTCCTGGCACGCACCGTTAAATGCAACGAGACGCTCTGGAACAGAATTAGAGGCTTGACGATTATCCTCATTTATGGTTTCTCGACCCGGTTAATTCTGGCGATCCTTATGCTTATCAGCCTTCGTTCCCTACCATGCTCCGCTTACGAGGTTATTCCCTGGACCACTTATATTCCTCACTTGTAGATCACCAGCATTATGTTCATTGATCAGATGTTATTTGCGGTGTACCTTGATGTACACAACTTATGCTACCACTCGACCTTGTTTATTTAAACTAGTGATGCGAGTCGGATCATGAGTACTTGAGTTGCTTGTGCAGCAATCGGATAGATCCTTGTACTGAGAACCTACTATATTGAGTCCCTCCATTCACCGGCAGGCTCAACGTCACACTCGTCGTCGATAACGCAACAAGGCCTCACAAAAAACACGCGTGCTAGCACCGGCACCCGCACTCGGGCATCAGATGCCCAGCATTTGACTCGACTCCAGAGTCGAAAGATGTCTGATAGACTGGGCGAGCCTCAGCTTGAGTACAATGAAGGTGGAACAATGGGGGGCCCGGCGCTGTGACCAAGGCCAGGGTAATTAATCAAATGAAGTCGAGGTTGGATTTTTCCTACAGGTCTGGCTTAGGTGGCACTGACAAGTACTTGGGAACTCACTAGTAGTACTCACTATAGTAAGCCGTGGGCCGGTTCAAGTTTAATTTACTGTGTGGCCAAGGCACCCAGAACAAAATCTCGGCGTGTCCTCGTCAGAGAAATATGGACAGCAGTTTCCCATACTAGTAATATGGTTGATACGCTTTGGGGACCATACCATACGTATGCAAGGCAATGATGTGTGAAGTTGCGGTAACAAGTAAACACGTGCTACGCTGTACAGACTCACTGCACTGAATGTAGCATAATGTTATAAAACGGTGATTTTCAACTGAGCTGAGGCATTTGGAGTAACCGAGGCGCAATTTCTCTAATGTGTTTTCCGGATCGTTTTGCAATCAGCTGTAATATAACAGGCAATAGCACCGATATCTCGTTCATACATGTGGCAGACTGCAGACGAGCTTTAGTATAAGATTAACAGATCTGCTAGTAGCGATCTACTCGTAGAAGACTCTAAGCGCCGTCATTGATTGTAGACTCCAAGGGCGGTTGTCAAGCAAGGTGATCATACAGTAATCGCAGTTACTAGAGTATCTCAGTCGAAATGCATCCAGTGTCCTCTCACTCCCGTTCTACACTTTACGCAGTCTGCACGCGGCCCCATCGTCACCCGATGCTTCCGACCGGACGACGTCGGCATATCTCCCGTCCTCGTCGGCCTCGGCGACCCAGCTCGCCCATCTGCTCGATCCGGCGTCGCCGTCCTTGACTGTAACATCCCCGACCCCTCCATCCGCACACCCTCCCCCGCCGCACATTCGTGCACCCCATCCGAAGGCGTCGCCGGAAACAAAAAGATATCCGGTGGACGGAGATGCGTCGCACGCGCTGCAGCCCCGCCGGTGCGCGTCACTGACGGCGACGACGGTGACGATGCCGAGTCGCTCGAGGACGACGGTGGCTCAGTGAGCACGCTAAACAGTGCGGGCGACGGCGCATGGAGCCCACTGGCAGTTAACCCTGGGGAGATGGCCGTCGCCGTCGTGATTTGTATTGGAGGCAAGTGGCTTCTCGTCGCCGTCCACGACCGCGCGCTCCCGGGGTGCACGTGTACGCGCAACACCGGTATGTCGTCATCGACAGCCTAACATGCCCGTCATGTGAGCATACGCGGTGGGCAAAGAGAGAGGACAGAACACGCCATTCAACAGGATTGGGAGGGGAAGGGAGGAACGCACCATGTGCTCGTCCAGCCTGCTTTGTGCCACGGTGGCACCCCCATCGACGAGTGCAGGCGTGAACCCGGCCGTGACGGACAACGGACTCGCGATCGAGAGCTCCCGCGCTTGCTGCACCCAGTCGTCCTGGCTTGCCATCCGGCCACCCACGCCGTCCGCCGGGGATGCTGTGTAGGGGCGGCGTCCAGCGAGGACCTCGAGTCCCACCGGGGCGGCGAGCGACGGACGTTTCTACGAAGAAGACAACGACGCCGGTAGGTGCGAAAAAACGAGGGGTTCGGACGCTACGTACCACTTGCCGCTCCTGAGTGGGCGACCCGGGCGACCCGGGCGAACGAGGTCGCTTGATGGTAAATGGGATCGGTCGAAACGCCGACGGCGGTGATTGCATGTCGACCTCCATGGTGCGCGCACAAGTGTGAATCAAGGTGTCGATAAGTTGTGTAGAATGTCGTCAGTAGTGATGTCTGTCGAGGGAGGCGGAGTCAAATCGTGTTGCATAATAAGGTCCAGAATTTGGCGACTCTCCCGACACGGCCACAACACACTGCGCACAGCCAATGAGCCTATCAAAGTCGCAGACAACCACGAGCTCGCCAAATCAACCAAGAAAGATATGGCCCGTTTGCCAACATATGGCGTCAGGTCAGCGAGTTGCACGCATTCATCCAACTTCCTATCTCAAAGGCCATTTATTCGGATTTGAATAAGATTTCCGAGCAACGGCCGTCGTGCGTCCATTCGGGCCGGTCGAGATCTCGAAATGAACCGATGAATCTGTCTTCGTCGGGTCAGGCGATAGCCACCTGGTCTAGTCGTATCATTTTGACGGACAGCTGTCTTGTGGAACAAGCCAAATTTATTTGCACCCCGCATCTCGGGTCTCATCCAGTGCCTCAATGGCTCTAAGAAGCTTGGTATATACTCGTACAAAACATCTTCTATCAGTGCAAGTACATGGTACAAGGCCAAAAACGTTTTACAAGTTGATGCGAAGACCGTGCAAACAGGCTCATTGTTGATCTATTCATCCCTGCAACTGAAGAGAGCCACGGGGTAACCTGGGCTCGCCCGGAAGGTAGAGCTCCCCTGTTTCCTCTCTCAGCAAGTCGTTCAGCCACGCGCCTTGAGGCTGAATCTTGATGCCACGGCTGTACATCACAGCGAGGTACATCCACGCCGCAGCATTCCCAACAGTACTGACCTCGTCCGAAACGTGCGTCGCCGCATACTGGCTGACCTTGGCGTACAGTGCTTCGTCTGTGTAGAGATCGAACAAGTATTTTGCAACAGCGTCGTTGTCCCCCACTTCTGTCAAGTATCCAGACTTGCCATGTTCGATCTGGAGGGGTATACCACCGGTGCAAGACGCAACGACGGGTATCCCAGCGTGAAGCGCCTCGGATACTTTGACTTCGAACCCTTCGCGCAGCGAGAGCTGAAGAGCGATCTTGGCATTTGCCATGAGTGCATTCAGGACTGTCATCTCATCAGCACGCAGATGCCGGCGAGCCCAAAAAAGACGTACGCTGATCGCTCGGTGGGAGCCTCATGACAACAATGTCCTTGGAGTATTGCTTATAGTCATCCGAGGCGATCAAGTTCATGACCTGGTCGTAGATGATGCTGGCATCCGGGTCATCGACGGCACCATGACCACAGATCAAGAGCTGAGGCATCTGTTCGTCGCTCTTGCCGGCCGCTTTCAAGAGCTTCCGAAGGCGAGAGTAGGAGTCGATGACATTGGGAATACCTTTGGAAGGATCGAACCGTGCGACCTGGACAACGTAGTCGCGGACGGGCCACTCGAGCTCGTGCATCTTCTCCTTGACACACAAGCTGCGGAACTCTCCCATGTAGTACTGCGAATCCCATGGATTGAGATGCTTGTTCAACCCATCAAGCCTGTGAACGTGTAAATAAAGACAGTCATCCTGATAGACGCTGAACAAACCAGTCAGTGGCAGCACCCAGAAGGGTCAATTTCTTTGTGGGCACGTCGCTGGGGACGAACTTGTTGACGGGATGACTGATGAACAAGTCGGCTAATTGAATGTTTTTCCATAAGTACTGCCAGACACCTTCCTGTGGGGAACCTTTCTGCTGAACAAGATCGCTACGTATCTCGATGTGCGAGCGGTAGACGATAGGAAGTTCGGGTCGCACTTTCTTGATGAGGGGAATAAGACCAGGCATCTGCGGGTCGTCTAATGTTCCCGTCAGCCAAGGAACAGGGGGACCAGCAGGGAGAACTTACCAATGAAGGCGACATCAACACCGCCAGGTGCAAGCGGTCCACCTTCAGCAGTCCATCTCAGGCCGTTCTTCAAGATCCAAGCGTCGAACTGAGCTTTGGCTTCGTCAGTCAGGCGAAGGTCAGGGTGGGCGACACCTTGCAAGATGTTGTGATTGTTCTTTGTCGTACGGAAAACGCTTGGCGAGGGGTTCGGGACATACCTAATAATAGCCGATCGAGGAAGGATCAATTTATATTCCCAGGGGGATATGATGACAACAGAGATAGAGAAAGGAATGGGGATACGCACCATGCAGCGTCGACATCCAGTGCGGTCAAGAACCTAATAAGAGCGTGACGCATCTACAAGACGGCTACGAGTGAGCGACAGTGAAACTCTTCCATCATTCTGAGATAAACTTACAAGAGCGACTCCACCTTCATCACATCATACATCAGATCAGATAAGCATCGAGATCAGGGTCGTCCGCGAAAGCAAATTTGAATCGCTCACCTCCCTGAGGAGTAGATGAGAAGAAGCCGATCTGGATTTTCTTCTCACGTAGCTCATCTGCAAGCTTGACAACAGCGTTCCAGGTACCTTGACCGACGGACTTGCGGTAGACATCGAGATCATCGATGAGATGGATCTTTCCAGCTTGATCGACGGTGACTTGGTTGCGGGGACCGATGCTGAGACGGGGGTTGTTGTTGGGACCATAGTACATGAGACATTTGCGCGCGGCAGAGTCTGCTTGTTCATCGAGCGTGCGGGCGATAGGCAGCTTGGTTGAAACACCTGTATGGAGGGTGTTCTGATCCAGGAGAGGGGAGGCATCAACGTAGACGGTGGGTGTCTCCGCTCCGGAAGGAACGTATGAGCCAGTTGTGGAGGAGATGCGGTGCTTGACATTGGGACGAGTGAGGGAGTCAGTGTGGAATGGTTTGATGTTGAAGACGACGGGAACGATGTCAAGCTCTAGCCAGAGGCGGGTGCAAAGGTTGGGACACTGACGTGAACGTAAGGACACGACGTGACAATCGTGTGTAGAGGGGACATACCTCTTTGAGGAGGCTGAGAGTGACGCCGGCACCGAGGAACTTGCAGAGGTGCTCTTGGGAGAACTTTTTGAAAGTCTCGAGGATATGACTTTCGATGTCTGCGGCGTTTTTTGTGGGGTTAGCCGCGTTGTAGGAGAGGGAGGCGGAGGCAAAGTCGGTGCTGTAAACAGAGTCATGAATGGAGATAGCGATCTCGAAGGACTTTCCACCGGGAAGGACCACGCCGGCGACCCCAGCCCACATGGGCTACATTGATAAGAGCGTTAGATGACGTTGTCATGATCGATCAAGGACTCACAGTGAGTCTGGAGAAGGCCTCGGCTGGCTTCTCGCCGGGGGTGGCGAGTCTACGCCTGACGTGGGTGGAGACTTTGGATTGAAAGTCCATGGTGATGGATGAGAAGTGAAAGGTGAGTGGGAGGAGCGATGCTATTTAAATGGGGCGATTGACCCTGGACACGTCTAGAAATTGATCGGGAGGAGCAGATCAGTCCTGGAACAGAGTTCTCGGGGTCTCTCTCTCCACGTGTTTTCTTCCTCCGCCATGTCCTGTCCCGAGTGTGGCGGTCTCCACCTCGTCCACGATGGTGGCGGCTCGCTCGTATGCACCCGTTGCGGCACTCTTGCGGGCCCATCCCAACCCGTCCTCGACGACCACCCATCCACCCTTTCGTATACCACACCCCGCACCAGCAAGGGATGGTATCTATCTCAGACCAAACAGGACCGCGACAGAAGGAACACGGTAAGCCGGTATCTCTCATGTCGTCTACACTGCTAACACCACCACGCTCAGATCGCTATGAATATCTTTATCAGTGCCATGCTCTCAAGGCTAAACAACCCTGGTCTGTCCCCACGCGCGGAAGCCATATTCTCACAAGCCATGGCGAAGGGAAACTACAGATGGGGACGCAAGGCGAAACTCACTGCCGGCGCGTCTATCGCCATTGCCCTCCGCGAGGCACACAGATCAGACTCACTCCATGACATTGCTTTCCTCCTGGACGACTCTTCCGTCTCTCTCGCCCGCACCTTTCAATCCGTGGTCTCGCTTCTCGACTTCTCCCTCGATGCCACAGATCCTGCGGTGCATCTTCCCATCCTCCACGCTCACCTTCAGTCTGTCATACGCCCCGAAACCTTGTCACCTTCTCAGCTCCCCAAATCCCTCGTGTCCGTCCTCACACCGCTCTCACTGCAGGCTGCCGTTCGCACTGCGACCTCCTTGTCCCGGATCATATTACATCATACGCCACCTTTGGACATCACCACCCTTCCCACACCTCCGACAGCTTGTGCACTGCTCATCCTTGGACTGGAGGCCGAAGCACGTGCTCCACTCCCACGTCTCAAAGAACTCGCTCGCACACTCGCTACCCGGTTTGCGCTCGCTCCCGGCGTCGTTTCTTCTCGTTATAAAATTCTCTACGATCTAATTGAGGAATGGATCCGTCACGTGCCATGGTTAGATCAATTCGCATGCAAGAGTAAAGGCCAAGGTGCCATAGCCCGACCCAAAGCCCCAAAACGTGGTATTGTCGCCAAAGGAATCAAAGATGTCGTTCAGTTCCATCAGGAGATATGGTCCTCTCGCATGCAGCATCAGCAAAAATTAAATTTGGACCTGGAATCAGACCCTGGAGATGCTGACGGCGACGACGACGGGCACGGAGATGACGCGAGAATGAGCACACCGGGAATCGCGTCTTCGGGCAAGCACAAAGGGTCTGTCTTGGCGGCCCCACGGGGCAAGCGCCGCCAGGTCGACAAGAAGGGTAACACGATCCCGACAGTCTCTCGACGGTTACTTGATCCGTTATCGTCTGGCACGCTTGATGTGACGACGTTTAATGGCGATATGTCTTTACTAAGCCACTTACTAACCTGTTCTCCCAATGAGCTGGCTCGGGTCCGAGGTTCTCCGCCTACCCGTCTCCAGCTGCTCGCTGCATCCCGTGGAGGAAGCACTGCAGCGCACATCACTGACGAAGAGTTGTTCGCCGATGGCGAGCTGGAAGGGCTATTCAGGAACGAACGAGAGCGAGAGGCCCTTTTACCGCTGTTCCAGCTCAACTGGAATGACGCGATATCCCGACCTAACGCCACCGCCATCCATCATCCTCCCAAACCAGAGTCGGCCGAAACCAAACGTGGGGCCAATCGTGTGGATATGGACGCGCTGGCCCGTCTTCTTAGCGGTCATCACGGTGATAGCATCGCCGACAACGACGATGACGACCACGCTGTGTTGCCAGATCCAGAGGATCTCGAGGCCTATCAGTGGGGCTGGGAGGACGATTCCTTGGGGTGCCAGGACACCACACAAGGTTCCGAGCTCGTCCGCGATTGGAGGCCATCATTCCCCGATGACGACGACGTATTTGGAGGGCTGGATGATGATGCGGTGGAGGGCCGGTATGAGGAAGAACTTTGATTCGCAGTCCGTCCAACGGTCGATCAAGGTCCGGTCGTTCCTTTAGCTATTGCCCAAAGTATTCTTATTTCGCAGGACATCATGTAACTATTTTCTGCATGCCCATGTCCAGACGAGACAGGTTGCTGATGAGTGTTGCCCCAGGGATTTTGCTCAGGAACGCGTCAATGCCATGTCCCCCACGCCAACATATCCTGAAGAGGTTCCGTGTCTCCCATGACACGGTGTCGTTGGGTTCGTCACCACGTAATCATTACTTCTGCGCACTGCTACAAACAGCCAAGGGTCCCTGAACATCGCATGCGGGGGAGAGTCGGAACCCTAAATGAGACCATAGCTTTCCGTATGTCTCGTCTGGTATGTAGATCGGTATGACGTCGTCATCTCCCTCTAACTGTCTGCCGTCACCCTGCGAGTGAGATTAGTGGTGTGAGCAACTCGTCTTCCCTCCTGATGATCGGTGCTTGATCGATTTCATCAGGGTATCACGCCACATGGGGGAAGAGGGGGGAGGTACCAACAGCCTTCTACATCGGTCTGTCACATGAGATCTAGCATGTGTGGGTCGAATCCTTTTGGAAACACCTGTCGAACGTTGATATTAATCCGGGTGGTACGCAAATAGTCTTTGTAAGGCTGCCAATCTATCTCCCCTGGTGGCGAGAAGTGTTCTGGTAGCGTATCCTCCAATACCCGCGGAACTCCTGTCGCCGAGACTGGGTTCAGTTCAGACGGCGACAATGGAGGGTGGGACGAACCGTGATAAGCACGCCTGCAGACGGGGCCAGACATGATCAAGACATCACCGGATCTAAGCAAGAGGGGGATCGGCTCAGTCTCCCGAGTGAGACCACCAATCAGAAATATAGCTGCGTTTCCCAGGCTATAGGAGGACGACGTAAGCATCGAAGAACGGCAGGCGCCAAGGATCGCAACGTACGAAATCGATACGAGTGGAGAGGTTGCGCAGACTTCTGATCGGTCCACGTGAGCCATGAGCGTGTCCTGCAGTCAGGTTGGGTTGATCTAAGTCCACGTGATGCGACGAATGTGCTTACCTTTGTCTGATAAAAGTTGACGATGCCTGCGTCGGGTTCTAGGGAGCGGATGAGTCTCGGCCGTGAAAACGATGGGAGTACAGACCGTATGTGTCTTTCCAGGACCTCCAGTCATCGTCTCCCCATCCATCGAGGTCGTCTCCAAAGACCTTTTCCCACGGCACGTGAATGACTGCACGTTTGCAGAGATCTCGAACAAAGTGGTCTATTTCGCGCTTTCCACTCGAAAAGTCGTATTGTTTGGTGCCCCAGTGGTACGACCAGCCGATGTTTGCCCATCGCAGCTTCGGTACGAGAACAGACGCAGGAGAGTCCGAGAGAGTCGTGGATGGTTCTGGGGGAGGCTTTGGGAGTGACTGGAGGGAAGCGAAATTCGCGACGGAGGCAGGGTTATTGGAGATGAGCTGGCGTGGGCCAGACGAGGAGGGACGGGAGCGGGATTCGCTGTCAAGCGATGCCTTGGTTCGAATGAGGGGTGGTCCGCTGTTTGAAATGCGGGATTGGAGGTGGGCGTTCCAGATGCCCTCGGGTGGGAGGATGTAGTGGGCGTCGAGGTTTGTTTCGTTTGGGTGCCGTGCGTGATCACAGAGCGACCATTTGACCAGATGGCGTTGGTCGTGTGCGGAGACGAATGCGGGCAAAAGAACGAGACCTAGGAAATGATTGGGTAAGTGGTACTGAATATCAACCTGTGTGCTCACCTGGGACGTCGGGGAGTATGAACACGTCTGCTTCGCTCGCTGGCACGCGGGTTGGCCGGTAGCGCGTCGGCGGGTCCGCGTTCCGGAGCGACGCGAGGTCAAGCACCGCAGACAGATCTGGCGGAGGGAATCTGGCCTTGTATCTCTTTTCTGCGGCTCTGAAGGGTGTCCAGTTTGCGTCGATGGCCGCAGCTGATTTCCGGTGTCGTCTCTGCGCTTTCTTGTGAGTAGTGGGCGAGATCATCCTTGTACAAACACGATCAAACAGCTCGGCAGACCGGGTCGCATCACCTTGGGCGTATTTTCTCCATCATGTCTTTGTGGCTGCCTCGCTCGCTCGCAGCGACTCGCCATCCTCTCCCTCTCCCTCTCAGCCTCCTCCGTTCTCACCATCTCCTCCTCCGTTCTCACTCCCCTTCCCTTCGTCTCCTTCCCCCACTTGCCCACCCCCATATCCCCCTCGTCAGGTTCGAGTCAAACAGCCCCCCCGTCGCAAAGCGCTCGTCACAGCTAGACCCCAAACCCTCTCCCCCTGCGCCCAAAGAAGACTCGCCCCTCCTCACCCGTGTATGGAAACGAGTCAAGCACGAAGCACAGCACTACTGGCACGGCTCCAAGCTCCTCGTCTCCGAAGTCCGCATCTCGGGCCGGTTGCAATGGAAGATCCTTCATGGAGAGAGCTTGACGCGCCGAGAGCGCAGGCAGGTCCGTTCACGCCTCTCTGTTGTCTGACAGCAGCACGCCTGACGCGTAGTAGCTCCGTAGAACCACTCAAGATTTGCTCAAGCTCGTCCCGTTTGCCGTGTTCGTCATCATACCCTTCATGGAGCTTCTTCTTCCGGTCGCCCTCAAGCTATTCCCCAACATGCTCCCTTCCACATTCGAAGACAAGTTTGCCGCCGTGAGTCTTGTTTGCACTTTGGTTCTCGCGATCGCCCCTGATTTTCTCCCGTCTAGGAGGAGAAGCAACGCAAGCTTCTGAGGGTCAGGCTCGAAATGGCCAAGTTCCTCCAGGAAACCCTCCGAGAGTCGGGTCTCAAAGCGAACGCCCATATCCTTGGCACAGACACCTTCAAGGAATTCTTCCGAAAAGTCCGTTCTACCGGAGAATCTCCCTCCGCGACCGACATCATCAACGTCGCCAAATTGTTCGATGATGACCTCACCCTCGACAACCTGTCCCGGCCACAGCTGGTATCTGTGTGTCGATACATGGGCATCAACGCGTTTGGAACGGACAACTTCCTCAGGGGTGCCATACGCTCCCGCTTGATGAACCTCAGGAGGGATGATCAAGCAATCTACGTCGAGGGCGTCGACGAGCTTTCCGTGTCAGAACTGCAGGCCGCTTGTCAGTCAAGAGGAATCCGCACTACTGGCGTTTCTCCCGCGAAACTGCGAGATGAACTGTCGACGTGGATTCAGCTCCACTTGCACAACCGCGTCTCTGGGGTTCTTCTCATTCTAGGGCGAGCGTTCCACTTTGACAAGAAGCAGGGTGAGGACGAGGATGGGAAGACGGCGGTCATCCAGGGTTTAGAGCATGTCATGTGTGGCCTACCGGACAACTTGGTTCGTCTTACCTTGCCTTTCAAGCTCGTGACTCGCTGATGGCTGCGGCATATAGTTGAATGAAGCCGAGCTCGAAGTCGATTCGGACAACGCGAGCTATAAACAAAAGCTGGAGGTATTGCAACAGCAAGAGGAGCTCATCGAGGACGAGCAGGAGCAAGAACAAAAGGAAGAAGATGCTCGTCGTGCGAAACGCGAGGCAGACGGACTTGAAGCACGCCTGGCTCAGTCGCTTTTGCCCGATAGCGAGGTGAGCCTTCATCAGTACTTGCGAGCAGTTCCCAGACTCATGAACGTCCTGCAGCTCCATCCCGTCCTTGAAGAAGGAAATGCCCGCATGACCACCGAACAACTCAAGGAGCTCGCAGAAGCCCTTACGATCATATCAGCCAGGTCAAGTGTAGTCAAGGAGCGGGACGAGCTCCGCGCCCTCATGGAAGAGAACTTGCAAGCCGAAGAAGTAGGCCCCCTCTGCAAAATACAACTACCCTTGTTCTCATTACTTTTTTCATTGTCGTAGGATCCCAAGTCACCTTCTGGCGCATTGACCAAACGCATCCGGACGATGCTCACCAAGATCGACACCCAACTTCAAGAATACGACTCTCGGGTCGGTAGCTCTCTCCAAATGATCTCTGCCGACGCGCAGGGCCGTATCTCGGTTCAGGATCTGGAAAAAGCACTTGCTGTGATCAAACACAAGCCAGACGACGAGGTCGGACAAGCCGTCATCCACAAGTTGGATGTGGACAAGGACGGGTTTGTCGAGATCGAGCATGTGCTAGGCTTGGTGCGAGAGGAAGGTCTTGGTAGGTGCTCGCCTCTTGATACTGCGAACGATGTGCGACGTTTTTTTCAGGTATTGAGGTAGACGACTCGGATGAAGTGAGGACACTGATTGGTCAGGGAAGAGAGATCAAGGACTCGAAGCCACGCAAGGAGGATATTGTCCAGGAGTAATCAACAGTACACTATTTAACATCAACATTTTATGATAATATATTCTCAACCCCCCTTGCAACCTAGTCATGTGCCTGTAGTCCTCATTTTGAATCTACTCAGGGCTGCCACTCCAGTTGCCTGGTAATCAGTCTGCTACTTGGGGTAGCCACAACAGGTTACCTAGTAGTCACTAAACCCTTGATACTTGTCTTTGACTGGTTATCAGGCCTTTACTGAGTCTACACTTGACCCTACCTAGGTCAGGTGCAACACAAAGTCTGTTCACTCTGACCTTTGAGTTTTTCTGATCACTGCATCACCACATTCCAACCAACAACCATATCAGAATCTCGAAGGATCTATGCCAAGTGATTCTTCACGAAAACATATTTATATGACTATGGTAACAAAATAGAGGTATATACTAACCAAGCAAGGTCGATGTCCACGATGGAAACAATTGTGGATTGTCACGTCAAATCGATACGATCGATTCTTACTCTTCCTCCCCGATAGCGTCAGACTCTCCGTCGCTCATCTCCAGTTCTGCCTCGTCGGCATCTTCACCTTCCATGTCCTTGACAGGGATAGGCGGCTGACCCGGCAAACGCTATTAGCAGGAAGAAGCAGCGTGCAAGATCAGTACGACGGGTCTGAGTGAAACGTGAGAAGACCGACCACAAACGCAAACTTGCACACCTGGAAGCCACCCAGACCCTT
Organism: Tylopilus aff. striatulus; assembly: GCA_038094335.1. Classification (NCBI taxonomy): domain Eukaryota; kingdom Fungi; phylum Basidiomycota; class Agaricomycetes; order Boletales; family Boletaceae; genus Tylopilus; species Tylopilus aff. striatulus. Next base: position 4,299 of record JBBPTY010000401.1, on the reverse strand, counting down.
TTCTTGCCAAAACTGCGGGGGTATGCCAGTCGACCTTTCCATTCAGACACCGTACGAAGCTGCTTACCTTCTTCACGACGTACAAGCCGTCATAACGATATCTATGAGTGAAATTCAATGAGAAATCATAAAGTAGAAAATTTTCGGTGCTTCTACTCACCCTTCGCTTGGCCCATACCTTGATCGAAGCTTGTATCCCCTAATAACACGCACAGGCTTGCCTGTTTCCACAGAGCGCTTGATAAACGAAAGTTGAGCCGACGAGAACGATGGGACAATGTTGTTGAGCCTACCCTGAGTGCCCTGTTAGGAGGGTGTTCAGGTGATTGGTCAGAGCTTTGTTGAGCGGTCCGAAGCTGAGATCATGGGTCAAAACGACCGCCAAAGAGTCGACAAGCTTACTCACGTTCTTTGGCGCGGCTTTGGTCCCCTTGAGATCCCTACCACCTGTAACGATGGATATTAGTTCGTCTCGCAGGGAACACGTGTTCTAAGTTTCCAACTTTCCTGCACCCGTATACGTACTGGAAACTATTATTACTATCGGTGTAAGATACAGTAGTAGAGACTCACAACGCATATCCATCGTCAACGTCGTCATCGTAGCCTCCCGAGAGCGCGATGGAATACGCTCCGTCCGGGCCTGAAGAGATGCCACCGACCCAAGGGCTAATGTTCGATTGAATATGATAAGAACACGTGAAGAGAAAACATGCCAACTCACGCATGAATCGCATCATTTGAGCATTCCTCCCTGATATTTACACAGTTCATACATATGTGGGCACCGACCACAATAGAGGACGCACCTAAATGCCCACCACGAGCCGACTCCGATACCAGGAATTGCTCCATACGTTCTTCTACAGAATCCAGCGTGTTCATGAGCGCCGACGACGAACAAGAGCAGGGCTACTCACGGGTCGTGCACCCTCTCTTTTTTCCCTGATCGGTCCTCGACAAGGGCCTTCACAGATATGGGACGCGGCATGCCACGAGACCGTTCGACGCGTGTCAACGCGTCTGAAGGCTTGCCTGCAATGCGTGAGCTTCGCCTTGGACCCTGTGTCGACGCTTCGTCCCCGGGTGCCGCGTTTTCATCGTTTGCGACGCGTGCAATCTTTGCGGGTGGCCTTGCGTCCACGTCGGTGGTCGCTTTTCTTTTGTTAATCCCGTTGGAGGGTCTGCCTTTCCTAGCCTGACGGCGCGTTTCCTTAGGCTCCATGCTGGGCTTCAGTCTCTCCACGCCCAGTGATGCGAGGAGTCGCCGGTTTCGTGCCATGTTGGCCTCACGTTCCTCATTGTAACTGAGCATGATGTAGTAAGGCGAATACCTATGACGCTTCTGAGTGTCGAGGGGGTAGTTTGATGATGTCCAGTCGTGTTGTCCCTTTTTTGTTGGCCCAAGCAAAGGAAAGAGCGATGATCCGGCTTGTTCGCTTAGACTTTAGCTCCAAGCGAGTACCAGCCTTTAAAGCTTTACTGGTGTACCACAGCGCGATGCCAACTTTCCTTCGTTCACCAGTCCGCTAATATAGACAGCTATCCTTCATCTATCGATGGTCGATATACTATCAATCATGAACAAGGATTTGGATATACGACAGTTGCCAGTGCATTGACACCAAGAGAAAACATTGTACATAGCAGTGCCTGACCGATTTATCCCTGCTACAAGATGACAAGAAATGATGGACATCTAGTGTCATGGGAGTGGGAGATAGCATGCTTGGAATGCGAGATATCAAAACAGCACGACGTAAATTGTGATAATGATGAGTAGCACGAAGACATGTCCATGGGGATTCGATTCGACGAACACCAAAGTGACCGAAGTGGAGTGGGTACCGCGACGTGTGGGTGCTAAACCAAGGAGATGACTTTTAGTGCTTGTCTGGTCGCGAGGCACTGGAGGCGGCAGCTGACTGGGCTTCAGTGGCTGGCTCTCCGTCCTTTTCTTGTAAATAGGGTTCATCATCTCCATCAGAAAGTTCGGCCCACCATCGGCCAGCTTGCAGAATCAGCACGCCAGTGAGCGCTACGCTGCAAACGAGGTGATTTGATGCGAGGTCAAGCGTTGGAGAACGCAAAGATCGTGGAAATGCGTCCTTTACAGAATTTATCGGAATAGATGTGAATTTCTCAGATAGGTCTAGTGCGAATTAGTCAACGCTGTGAGTTAGACCGGATGAAGGAGAACAAGGACGAACTTGGGAGGACAGAGTACATGTACATGATGACCGTTATACCGTAGAGGACTAGACATGTATGAGAGTGGAGCTGAAATCATGAAGCAGAGCACGCACATATGCTTCCTCCGTCGAACATCAGGTTTCCAGCTTCACCATCACGGAAGCTCCAGAAGATGGTTGCACCACCCAGGGAGACGATGGCGATGAGAATGTAGAGGATTTGTGAGGGTCCTTTCGTCAGTATTGAATAATACAAGGCGGCAGTCCAGAGATGTTCATCTGTGACGGGCGACTTCCAGAGCGTCAGCGAGTCGGCGATCCAGTGGGTAAACAGCGACCCTAGATTGGAATGAATATAGGAAAAGAAAAAGAAAAAGAAAAAATAGTCACCAAGGAGAAAAGAGGTGACGCAGACGACGACGCTGGCCCGTAAACCCATCGTGTTGCTATCGAGAGTACTCGTGTGCGCGGTGTCCAAGTCGGTCACAGGACACCCCTCCTTACCCTCGGCGACTTCCGGCTATTCTGATTGGCTCAGCTTCGTCATCTCCATGCTCGCTCTGCGGCGACGTTTGTTTTCGACTCGTCCGTGGTTCGTAGAGCCAGAATCTCGCCAACTTCCTCCCCACCTCCTCCCGAGTTCGCGCGACCTTCCCCCAAACCTGCCCGTCCCGATAAAAGAGCTCTTCCATACTCTCAGCCAATCACCCTTTCTCGAACCTTCCACCCTCGAGGTCAAGGAGCCTTCCCCCGCTCCCCCTGGACCTCCCCTGCCAAAAACAATACCAAAAGGCCGGCGAGGTCGCGGAAGAACCTTCTCTGGAGAGGGCATCGCAGATGACCAAAGTGGCATATGGAATTGGGTTGTGACCGCCCAGGTAATGTCCCCCCTCCAAGCAATGCCCCCTCATGGCCGTGCTCAGCCCAACCAAGGTTAAACAGGGTACCGAAACCCGGGGTTCTATCGAGGCCGTGGTCAGATTGGTCCGAAAAACGGTAAGTCGTGCTTGGTTCATCTCTCTTCCCCTTTTTTCTCATACCCCGCAGTTACTGAAAATGAACCCACCGGTGCCTCTGCCCCGGAATGCCAGACGACGCGGCCATCATGGTTGGGCAATGGTCGATGCAGGAAACTTTGCGGTGCACATCCTCAGTCAGGAAGCCAGACATAAGTATTTCTTAAATCAGTCTCAATGGTGATGGCACCTGCCCATCGTCATCAAATGTCAGCATCTCTTTTTTTTAAACATACTCTCTGTGACCACCGAGCGTGCCCAGTGACACTGGTTATTGTGAGTACGCGACTATAATCAGCAGGTCTTCGCGATCGGTCAGGACGCTCAATAGGGTGTTCTATCTCCGATTTTACTTTCACAGCTTTGGATCGACAGCATGATCACGATGTACCTGTCCAGGAGGTGATATATATTGTAGGCTTTCAAGACTTACTATGGGTTGGCTGGTTCGCTAGCTCATGTCTTCCTCTGTAAACTCGCGTCCAGCGGTCACGTCGACAGTGCTTATTCCTTGAACCAGTATCCAGAGGGACCAAAAAGTACTACTGAATACAGTGATCACGACTTGGAGCTCGAAGGAGGCCCTGGCCTACTCTCCTTTTTTAGCTCTTCGAACTGGCGGTCTGTGATACTGTAGCGCCATATCAATGTCTCGACCTGTTCCAATACACGATCGCGAGTCCCAAAAAATACGCCCATCTTCTGATCGAACGTATTGACACCCTGGTGCACAGACGTTTGGACCCTGCGTCTGTAAGCCTGGACAGCGCGATCGGCGGTCGAGGATGCCACACGATCGAGGCCCCCGGATGTCAACAGAAAGATCATTTGCATGACGCAAATCAAGTCCACGATGAAAGCCATGAATATCTTCGCGTCCTTTTTACTAAAGGGATGGATTAGTGCACTTGGGACAATGGACGACTGCTCAAGTGCTCACGCCTCTCGATACGCGTCGTACGACATCTGCAAGAGCGAAATCACCACACCCGCAACAGGGGCCAGGATGGCCATTATAGGCTCCCCCGCTCCCGCGAGGCTCTTTGTCAGTTCCGCCGCCGCCGCAAGTAAACCGGCAAATGGGGCCCTAA
>JBBPTY010000400.1:0-18838 GCA_038094335.1 Tylopilus aff. striatulus | reverse complement strand
GATCGAGTTGGAACCCTTTGGGACAATCACTCGTTCCTTCTTCTTTCTTTCACCTGCTTGCATTAGGCTCTCCCTTGGAGTAGCTGCAAGATATATTTTTGTTGTCTTACACCAGGTATACCCGTGACTAGAACAGACAGAATTTTAAAAAAAGGGTACTACCACATGTCCACTTGCCACAGGGTAAGTAGGTGACATCAAGGTAAGGGTGACCACTAAAAGGTCCAGCTGTAATAAGGTAGTGTAAGTAAAGTGTTAAAATGTCTGAACCACCTGACTGACACACAATGGACCAGGCAGACTTGGCCAACTCAGATGAACACTGGGCACCTGGGACATTTCTTGCACAGGGGACACTGGACACCTGCGAAGTCATGAATATGCACAATGGGGACTTACAACCATAGGGAACACTAAGTTCCTACAGCATCAGCTAGGTAAATAAATCAGTGTTCTCATCACCTCATAACAATTGCTGAGCCATCGCATTGGCTAGATCTGAAACAGTGTATTGGGTGCTTACCACTGGATTTGGTTGACAAGACATATGATTGAGCTTGGGTGAGAATATAGTCTTGCAAGACATGAGTCACAAGATGAAGAGGCCAACTTGGATGTCACATCATCCAATGAAGTCCTTTCCTCATTTGGTTATTCTTGGTAAGTCAGCTTGGTCACATGCATATGCAATGTTGCCCCCACACACTTTCCATGATGCAGCCATATCAGTAAGCCTGCAACCACACAGTGGTGGTTGCAGTATTGCAACCATGGCAATGTTGTTGTAGGCCTCTTCAACTTGTGATTTGCCCTCTTACCTTGTTCACCAAAAGATTCAAGATTCAGATTCACTACCACCATATGATTCATTTACCAAAAACAGGTGGTACCAGGACTAGAGTGTTAGTACTATTTCTGCCACCCACTCCCTGATGCAACTCATCATTTCATGATCAGTGTACAATGAACTCAGTTCAAAAAAGTACAGAAACAGCCAGTAGTAAGTGCATGGATCTAGCTCACTGATTGGCAACTAACCACACCTCCCAAGAAATTGGTGATGCAGGAGCTGGGCTACAGTTCAAGCACCTCCCCAGTTTCAAGTTTCATGGAACATCTGATGGGAAAACTTATGCTTTTACTGGCAGCCATCACAAGATACTATTGAATGCATTGGGGTCATTGCATGTCATGAAGAAGGGTTACCACACACTCCCATTGATCTGAACAGAAGACCTACTGGGCAATTCAGTTCAACATGAGGAACTTTTTGCAGCAAATACAGTGGAGATCCCTACTCCTATTGATCACCTGCCAGCTGAAGTGGACCTCTCCATTCTTGATGATGTACAGAGGGAACGGACTATATTGGTGAGCTTCTGTCTTACATCTGTGCACATCTCACCATATTCATACTGTCATGCAGGATCACCCTCTCCTTACATGGATGCAGCATCACTGTGACAGTTTCCTCCATGAACTGATCTGTTTGAAAGGCTGATGTGGTGCAACCCTTTGTGCCCTCTGCAATAGTAATCCTGCATTGTACTGCTGTGACAACTGTCTAATGATCAACCTATACTGCAAGAGCTGCCTTCTCACAAGGCACAAAAACCAGGCACTTCATATAATAAAGGTGAGGGTCATGTAATTGCTGGTGGTTACCATTTTGACATGTCGTATTCAGGAATGGACTGGCTCTTATTGGACTTGAGTCTCACTCAAGGATCTTGGGCTGGTTATACAACTTGGACATGCCAGTGGATGACCATGCTGCTTGCCTAGGGTGCCATACTCTGATGACTTTGTCATCATTGACAGCAATGGTATCCATTCTGTAGCACTTCATTTCTGTGGCTGTGAATCAGCCAATGCTGTGAACCAGCAACTTCTTCAATTTCAGCTATTTCCTACAAGTACAGACAAACCATGCATGGTTGCTATATTCAGAGTCCTCAAAGAATATCACCTCCTTTCACTCAAGTCAAAGGTATCCACTTATCACTTTTATAACTCACTCATTTGTTGTACTGACAACATGGGGTTATCTCCCCCAAAGGTGAGCCTTTGTATTTGTTGTCACAGTTTGTCCTAAAATTATGATTCACAGGATTGTTATGAGCAGTTTATGAGAATTGTTCATGAATGGCAGCACCTCAAGATGTTGAAGAGGTGTGGTCGCAGACATGATTCTTTGGGCTCAGAAGACACTCAGGAGGGAGAATGATGTGTGCTCTGTCCTGCATGCCTGCAACCCAGAAAGAGCCTTCTGAAGAACTGGGATAAGGTTTTCAAAAATAAAGTGTAAGCTGTTGTTAATTAGTTCATTTTTCTGATGCCTCTTGCCCTTTAAATGGCTTTATGCACTTTTCATGGCAATCAACGCCAATTTCTGTCTCAAGCATTGGTTGGTCTCAAAAGACTCAATTGACCCCAGTCTCAGCTGGGGTTGGGCATATTTTGTTAAAGAGCTGTTGTACAAGTTATATATTTTAGAACATTCTAATATATGACAAGAGGTCTTTCTTCTTTTATTTGTGCTCAATATAACTGATGTCTTTTCTAGAAAAGTTCTTGCTCAAGCCACACTGCCATTAACAACACAGACACAAAGCCAACATTTGAACTCGCCTCCACTGGAGTGGGAGCATCTGCTGTGCTTGACATGAAATGAAGTTGTTAGGTGTAATTGGCAACCTGCAAAAGGGTGAACGGTGAACTTCTCTCCAAGATCACATCAGTCTATTGTCTAAATTGACATTCTAGATATGTCAACATGGATTATTTGTCCTTCTCTTCCATTCACAATAGCCCCATCAAGATCTTCAATGTATCTTACAATATTACCTATCAATGGATATGACATTTGTGGCAGCACATGAAAACCCTTCCTTGCCCTCTCCAGCTGCCTTATTGGGACAAGCAGGTTACACCCTTTGTTCCCAAGTTCTACCTCCCTGCCCATATTGAAGAGTGTCAGTGGAGATACTCATTTCACTACATCAAAGGTGCTGCTTGAATAGATGGTGAAGCACCTGAGTGCACCTGGTTGACATTAAATGCTGTGGCATCTAGTACAAAGGAAATGGGTCCTGGACATCAACACAACACCCTTGATGACCTTATTGGAGATAGCAACTGGAAGAAATATATCACTATGGGTAAGTAAGTCAGACCTTTGTTTGTCTTGCAAGATGGTGACTACTCAAACCCAGGTACAATGATCCTTTGTAAGCTTATTGAAGCTATCCCAGAGTGAAATGAACATCACGAAGATTTGATCAAATTTGAGCATTCTCTCATTGGGCAATATGGCAGGTAACTAGCTAAATGGAGAGAGGAGGTAGAAGCCTGGGAGAACAATATGTCACAGCCAAACCCATTTGAAGTCAAGGCTAATGGTGTATGGATCTAAGTTGGGCAAACTTTACTACTAACTCTATCCACTAGCAATCACTCAAGTGAAGATTTGTCTACATCTTGCAAAAGATGAAGCTATGGAAGCTATTGCATCAGATGTACCTCCAATTCACACTGATATCTCCCTGAGTGTTCTCATCAGCACAGGGCTTGAACTGGAGGAGCAACAGTGAGTTTTCTTGCCTGTCATTCACTATGCTTATCAGCCCAATATTTTTGCAGACAGTAACTGTGCAATGATGTCAAAGAACTTGGTCCCCATGGAATAGACCAGCAAAAGGTAAGGCTGCAATAGCACAGCAATAGTCTCATGAAACACATCAACATGTGGACCACAGTTCAGACTTTATACATTCCAGCTATGGCATCCCTTCAAGTGCAGAAGGTAGTTGACTATGTGGTAACATGAAAGCCAGAAGATCCTTGTCTCTGGCTACCATCCTCTCTTCCATGCCAGGTTCTGCAAAACTCCAAGATATTGAATGGAGCCTCTGTCATGGTCAAGTGCATGACATGCTTGCAGAACTTCACCAGGCACTACATTCTTGCTCATATATGCTACATTTCAAGGATTGTTTCTTGCATGGACAAGGGGCTAACACATGTGCTTATAATTCTCTTAAATCTGTAGATGCCAAGGTGGATGCTGCTGCTGCAAGATACCATGTAGCACACAGAGCCTTGGTCAATCTGTTGCCACTACTGAGCAAAACCAATTGACAAAATTTTCATTCTCAAGCAGTGTCATCTTACCTTGAATTGCCAGCATAACCTAACCAGCATATCTCTGTAGAATGACTGGCCCAACCAGAAGGTGGATTGATCCATTTGTCCTCTCTTCCCTATGGCTTCTCAATGCCATCGGACTGGTGCTGGATTGGATCTCTGAACATACCAATGTTTTTCAGTGGGTTTTTCACAAGACAGGGGGGAATAATATGTTCCACATCACAACCAGTACCTCTCTCTACCAGAAGAGCCTCTGCATGATGGGTTGCAGCTTATTGTGAGACCAGGCAGATCCTATGAGTGGCTTGTCAAGGATGAGTTGATCTCTGATTCCACCGTCAGGTGTGTTGCATTGGACCTCTGGCATGTAGTGGTGCTGATCCTAGTGATGTCATTAGTATCTTTCCAGCGGAAGCCACTAAATTTTGCATCAACCTAAAGGATGGGAGTTCAGCTCCTGGTACATTAGCAAATCTACCAAATGCTTATATTACACTTAACTGCACTTAGAACATCCTTATTGTACCATTAATTTTAAGCTGCTAAGTAGATCAATGCAATTAAAGCACACTTATTCAGTGCTTAATTCCTTATGTCACATTTACCACATGCTAATAATTAGCATGTAAAATGTAACCCACATAGGGTTCTTCCCAGAACCAGAGAGGACATGATACATTGTCTACTAAGCAACTAACTGTGAATACAGACAAGTGTGTAAGTAGTTGAAGCATCTATAATCATGACAAGTACATAAGTAGTGTGAGTATTCATAAATCAGAGGTATGTAGAAAGTACACACACACCAGGAGTCGAACTCATGACCATCCATGACTGTGGAAAATCACAGTAGCAAAACATGTACCCAATTAGACTACCAGGCCACACATAATTTATATAAAGATGGGTATTAGACTACATATTATTATGGTGGCTGAGAATTTCTGTTAAGTCTCATGTGATGGCATGTGCCTGCCACCACAATGAGAAAAATGGCATGCCCACCACCATGATGACAGTGACAACAGTGACAAGGATGCAACAGGCAGCCCACCATGATGACAACGACAAAGGTAATGATGACGCCACACCATGCCTACGACAATAACAACAAGGATGGCAACGATGCAACAGGTTGCCCATCACAATGACAATGACAAGGGTGGCAACGCTCCAATGACACACCCACCATGATGACAATGCAATGACGTGCCACAATGCCACCCACCATGATGACAAGGAGGAGGGGACAACAACAATGCAATGATGCCCCCACCACAATGATGACAAAGAGGGCAACAACGACACAATGATGCACCATAACACTGTAGGAGCAAGGAGCTCTCTATGGTTACAAACCCTTAATCCCCAGCTTTTCATTCACAGGTCCCTGGTCAAGCCCAGCAATGCCCTGAGTCAAGAGTGTCATGCCCAAGTCAGTCGTACCGGTCAAGTAGCACTGGCCAAGTATGGTCTGGGCAGTTTCTAGTTCACTCACAATAAGTTTTAGTTGCTATTCACACCAGTTCACATTAGTAGACTTGCATGGTCAAGTATGAACTGAGTCTGAGTGCTTAGAAGTCCAAGTCAGACCATCTGAGGCCCGGTAGCAGTGACTGTGTGGCTGCACACACTGTGTCGCTCAGACGGATCTGTTGGACTTCAGGCTAAACCACTACCTGCATTTTGTAGTATTAGCAGTACTTCCTTACCTACACAGTTGGCCCTGGTCATGGGACCGGGTGGTGGTACCTTTTTTTTTCTCTCATACAGTCTCAGGTGTGCCCAGACTATAAAGCTATGTATGGACTACCTAATGAGAAGTTTTCCCCTTCAGAAGAGACCACCAGTGAGTGTCTGGGGAAGCTCAACAGTAAGTGACCACCATAGGTCTTTCATATATCATTTTTTGTATCTTTTTCTGCATGGCTGGTACTTCATCCAGTCTGGAGGTCCCTATTTCTGTGCAGTCACACTCGGAGTCACTTGGACTCATCTTCTTTTCATTCGGGTGGACAGTCTTCACTCAGAAGACTTAGCTCTCAGTGTTCTCCCCTGTCTAGACCACTCCCATTGAGTAGATCGAGCTGGAACCCTTTGAGATGATCACTTGCCCCTTCTTTCTTTCACCCACTTGCATTAGGCTCTCCCTGGGAGTAGCTGCAAGATATATTTTTGTTGTCTTACAATGCCACCCACCATGATGATGACGGCAAGGGTGACAATAACACAACAGGCTGCCCACCACAATGACGACAAGGAGGGCGACAACAATGCAATGGGCTGCCCACCATGATGATGATGATGAGGGCAATGACAATGCAACAGGCCACCAACCACGATGACAACAAGGAGGGGGACAATGACACAACAGGCTGCTGACTGTGATGATGACAATGAGGGGGACAATGACGCAATGGGTTGCCCACCATGATGATGACAAGGAGGGCAACAATGATGCAACGATGTGCCCACTGACAAGGGCAATGACAATGCAATGGGCCACTAACCACAATGACAATGAGGAGGGGGATAACAAGGCAATGGACCGCCGACTGCGATGATGACAATGAGGGCAACAGCAACACAATGGGCCACCCATCACAATGACTGCGATGAGGGTGATGATGATGCAATGACACATCCACCACAATGACGATGAGGGCAAGGATACGCAATGGCTTGCCCACCACCGCAGCAAGGATGACGAGGGTCATGGCAGCATATCTAGTATGTGAATAAGTATAATAGTAAATACTACTTGGATTACTTGACCATCTGCTGAGTACTGGAATTCACCTTTGTACTTTCATACTTAAATCACTTATCTACTTATTGCACCTGATTGTCTTGTCCCATACCTGCTTAAGCTGCTTGTAGGAACTTAAAAACTTTTAACACTTAGCTGAGAATGCCATAAGTGACATAAGTATATAATAAGTACATAAGTGCCATTAAGCAATTGTTAGATTTGCTGATGTACCCCAGTCCAGTTGTGGACAAACATGCCCGGTGATCTGAACCAGGTCTGAAAGATGACCAAGGGTTAGTAAAGGGTTCATTTTGCCAAAGCATATAAGAATAGGTGAGAGTAAGATCTTGGTGAATGGTCCAAGCTGATTGTGTATGGATTGAGAATGTATGCATATTATAGTGGTTTCTGCAAAGTGATGTTTGCTTTGAGTTTGACTTGGGCCTACCATGTGATAGGATATCTATGGGGCCACATTGTAGCCTCGGTGACTCTGGCATGGGTGACCCACCGACACAAATGCGCCATTCATGCAAGGGGGTAGCTCTGTGGAATGATTTGTAACCATTGTAAGACAACAAAAATATATCTTGCAGCTACTCCAAGGGAGAGCCTAATGCAAGCAGGTGAAAGAAAGAAGAAGGGGTGAGTGATCGTCCCAAAGGGTTCCAACTCAATCAGCTCGATGGGAGTTGTCTAGACAAGGGAGAACACTGAGAGCTAAGTCTTCTGAGTGAAGACTGCCCAACCTGACCGAAATATGATGAGTCCGAGTGAGTCCGAGTGCAACTGCATGGAAATACGGGCCTCCAGACTGGATGAAGTACCAGCTGGGCACAAAGAAAGATGGAAAACGATATATGAAAGACCTACGGTGGTCACTTACTGTTGAGCTTCCCCAGACACTCACTGGTGGTCTCTTCCGAAGGGGAAAACTTTCTATTAGGTAGTCCATACATAGGTTTTATAGTCTGGGCATACCTGAGACTGTCAACAAGGAAAAACTAATAAAACACTAGCCACACATGCTGGGCATCGAAGCAGCACTGTCTGGCATGTAAATACAAAAAGGTCCGACCCTAATATCAAGGGTCCGAGGGTGCGAATGTACCCGACCACTCTGTGGGTCTAGGTCCGAGTCAGGGGCACCAAGATGAAGTGCGACGAAAGGGAACACAGTAAAAATGGTCGGACTAAGTGCGAATAGGTAAAAGGAGGTAAAACAAACTGTTTCCTATCAACAGAACCATCCGGTTTGACGTTCTGGGCTGATACCATCAGATCCAGTCGACCAGACTAGGCCAGACAGCTCAGACAGACTTGGACTTGCTCGGCTTGGCTCGGCGCTTTGTGCAGTGGACACCAGGCAACCTAGAACACTGGAAATCATGCAAAATGGGACGTACAACTGTAGTGAGCTTCTGGCTCCTACACCATGATCGATGTGATCAACATGGGAAAATAAAATCCTTGCAACATAAGGACAGCCCGGAAGCTGCTTGGTCATCAAAGTCAAACTCAGCCTATGGCATGTGGTAGAGCATATAAATACTAAACAGCAGGCATGTCTTCCACATGCGCATGGCCGACGGGATGGGTTGGGTTCACCACATCCACGTGTCACATTGCTGTCAGCCTCCAAGGTGGACATACATCAAGCGATCATGTGTCGATGGGGGCCCCAGCACAATTGAGCCCTGCCACCACCAGCCACTTCAACGTTGGTCCCACTGACCCTGCCAGGGGCCGTGATGTCTGCCACTTGGCACTGCATCATCATGAAACAGTTCTGGTGCAGGCCTGGCCTGGGCAGGAAATGGGTATGCCCTCGTCGACTCAGGTCTTGTGTCATAGCTTTGCCCCACTACCCCAATGACAACATCAACCTGTGCCAGACAGCACCACAATCACCCACTCCGCTCCATATTGAAACAAGAAAACAAGTAGCCCATTCACCCTTGGTCCTGCAGTGAGACAACACAAGGAAATATAGGAGCTTCCCACTATTGGATCAACGAATGAGACACCAGTGCCTTGCCATCCAGATGAGGGTCTATTAAATGACTAGATATCCATTCTACAGACACTGGCGACCAAAACCTGGGGATATCAACTAATGTATCATCTACATTATAAACAAGATCCAGCGAGACAAGGAAAACTATACCCAAATACCACTAGCCGTTCCAAGTCTGTCATAAACTCAAACATAAATACTAGAGATACAATACCAAGCTTTATGCACTGTTGCTAAATAACATTCAGTCTTTCGAGATGGCTCCTTAGGACACCTTCTCAAACGTCAGTCAGAACGGCTTGCGTAGCCCTTGTATCCTGAGGGATCAATTAGTTAAAACGTATCTGCAGCGCAGAATGGAGCACATGTATGATGGCAGACGTCCCATGACAAAAAAAAGTACATTGCTTTGTCGACAAGCATCTCTGTCAAAGCACCATTAGCACGGTCATCAGAACGAGAAAATTGAGACAATGACACACATGGTATGGGTGAAACTTGTCATGAAAGTTTAACAGGACCAATTAGACAAGGCCATGGGATCCAGGTGATCTCATGGTCAACATCATCATTGGGGTTGGAGCCATACATAGGCACACATGCCTACATGTGCACATCAGACCTGAGTGTCAACTCGACAATATCCATTTTGTTCAAAACAAAATAATGTTCATGAATGCAAGGAGAGGGTTTGTGCAGACATCCTTCCATAGGTGGACCAAGTCCTCCTAAGAGAGGAATATAACAATGCTATACAGGACTAAACATGGGGACGCACCAAACGGTTAGTCATTTTGTCCTCATTCAGCATCTGGTTAAACATGAGTGGTGCGAGGAATATAATCACTTGGACTGGACGTGCAAATCAGGTGACTGCTAGATCATATTGGGAAAGAGGTACCATCATCGAAATATGGAACCCACTGATGCCTAGACCCACAACTGCCACCTATGTCATATATGTACCAGTTCAAGCCTAGGTACCATGGTGAGCAAGGAAACTTGCGGACCCATACTGGTGTCGACTGAGAATTGATGTTCTTCAACTCCGAACGTTCTCAGTCTGGCGCATATGATATTGCCTGTGAGAGGAGTGAGATGACATAGACAGGAGTACCAGGAACCCAAACCAATCTCAGGTTGCCAACCCAATTTACCAATTCTCAAGACATCGTTCAAAAAGAACCCAGTGCTGTGTTCCAGCAGGATGCCCCTATGTTTCAAGAGAGCCTTTATGGCGGGATCTGTCCAGAGTGTATGAATATTCTGGAGAAGTTAGCAGACAAGGTGGGTCTCTTCGCTAAGGAGGGGAAGGAGATGGAGACAGAGGGCAGAGTGAACGTGGGTCAAGGAAGAGTCAGTAGATTCAGAGACCTGTCTTGACAAGAGGGAAACGTGTCTAGAAGAGGACGGATGGATGGATGTGCCTGAGCATAGGAATGGAGAACTGGTGATGGACTGGTCATGAGGGGCCGTGGAGAACCAGATGTGCTGGAATGAAGACTGGTGCAGGAGGAAGTAGATGAGCTGCCCTTGAGTTTGTTTTCAATGATGACTAGCTATGAAAAGCCAGACGTTCGTGCTGCCAGATTTTGCTGCCGGTTGATTGAAAAAGGATAGATTTCACTGACTGCTTCCCTTTTAGAAAAAGTCAGCAGCAGGACTCCCATCAAACACTTGGTGCACATGCGGATGACATGCCTGCAGTTCAGCACAGAATCGATGATTTTTATGCACTGCTGCATGCCGTGGGTTGAGTTTGACAACAGTGGCTTTGATGATCAAGCAGCTTTCGGGTCGTCCTTATGTTGCAAGGATTTTATTTTCCCATGTTGATCACGTCGATCATGGTTACAAATCATTCCACAGAGCTACCCCCTCGCATGGACAATGCATTTGTGTTGGTGGGTCACCCATGCCAGAGTCACTGAGGCTACAATGTGGCCCCATAGATATCCTGTCACACAATAGGCCCAAGTCAAACTCAAAGCAAACATCACTTTGCAGAAACCACTGTAATACACATACATTCTCAATCCATACACAATCAGCTTGGACCATTCACCAAGATCTTACTCTCACCTATTCTTATATGCTTTGGCAAAATGAACCCTTTACTAACCCTTGGTCATCTTCCAGACCTGGTTCAGATCACTGGGCGAGTTTGTCCACAACTGGACTGGGGTACCAGGAGCTGGACTCCCGTCCTTTAGGTCGACACAAAATTTAGTGGCTTCTGCTGAAAAGATGCTAACGACATCACTAGGATCAGCACCACTACATGCCAGAGGTCCAATGCAACACACCTGACAGTGGAATCAGGGATCGACTTGTTCTTGACAAGCCACTCATAGGATCTGCCTGGTCTCACAATAAGCTGCAACCCATCACACAGAGGCTCTTCCAGTAGAGAGAGGTACTGGTCATGATGTGGAATGTATTATTCCCCTCTGTCTTGTGAAAAACCCACTGAAAAACATCAGTGTGTTCAGAGATCCAATCCAGCACCAGCCTGATGGCATTGAGAAGCCACAGGGAAGAGAGGACAAATGGATCAACCCACCTTCTGGTTGGGCCAGTCATTCCACGGAGATGCACCGACTAGGTTATGCCAGTGATTCGAGGTAAGATGACACCGCTCGAGAACAAAGAAAGGTATGGGACATACACTCACGCTCGTCCTTATTGAGCTCCATGTGGGTTTGTGCATTCCCATTTTCGAGGTGGTGAGTAGTGTTGTCTTGAATGACTGACATGTTTTTCAGAGGGGCTGATGACTCCTTGGGTGCTCGTTGAGCAGCATTTTATATCTCACAGGATCAGCCTCAAGCAAGCCAATGAGTGGGTGCTGGCATTCAAGTTCATCCCTGAGTCTGGCCATCACTGATCAGGTCCCTTCTAGAGCCACTCTATGGAGTATGATGCCAAGGCCTTCTCAGACCACTCCTTGAACTAGCTATTCTAGACAGTGTTCTATAAACTTGGCCACCCTGATGACCTGTCGCTTCCAACACCAGGCGACCCTTGTGTTGTAACGAAGGTCTCAAGTCAGGCTGAATCTAGAAAATGTTTCATAGAGCATCTGGTTTCAGTTGGTTGCTTGATCTACTTTGGTTCAATTTCACTTTGCATGACGCTCAGCCTGCCGCCAGTTGGCCTAGTCTCTCTCATAAAAAAGTTTGCAGACATTCTGTTAGTGTTCTTGCATTTCTTGAAAACACCTCCCCTCAGTTCATTTTGCTTGCAGAATCTGACTGAGGCATACGATCAAGGGCCCAATCCCAGAGCCACCTCCTGTCGATCATACAGCGGATGTGAGTAACATTCATTCAAGCAGTCTTCTTTGGCAGAATCAATCATGCCACCCATTAATGGCTTGGCATTTGACAATTGTGTCTGCGCCACGGTTGGCCGTGCTGGACAGAGCAGCTGATCAAGACAATGAAGCCTTGTGACCTGCAGGATCAAATGCAAGGTCCAGCCATGGACTGCTCAACATAAAATGGTGAACAATGCATGTAATTTCTATTTGTTACACTGTATCACTGCCCCAGGCCAGTCTAAACTATATGTCATAAGCACATAGTTTACACATGTACTTTGGTAGATCATTTTGTCGAGCTACCTGCAACACATAGACTACACATCTGATGTGAGATTGGATTGTCTATATCATTATAAAAGAAATCCAGTATGCTCAAATCTAAGTATTTCAACCTATAACATTATCTACAACATGAGGTCAGAGTTTGCATGGCACAAACAGTGGGTGATCACTGTACCAAAATACATGTGTAAACTATGTGTTTATGATATATAGAGTCTAGACTGGCCTGGGGCAGTGATGCAGTGAAATGAATAGAAATTACATACATCGTTCCCCATTTTACGTCGAGTGGTCCATCGCCGGACCTCGCGTTTGATCCTGCAGGTCACAAGGCTTCATTGCCCTGATCAGCTGCTCCGTCCAGCACGGTCAACCCTGGCGCGGACACAATGGTCGAATGCCAAGCCATTGATGGGTGGCGTCATTCATTCTGCCAAAGAAGACCGCTCGAATCAATATTACTCGCGTCCGCTGCATGATCAATGGGAGGTGGTTCTGGGATTGGACCCTCGATTGTATGCCTCAGTCAGATTCTGCGAGCAAAACGAACTGGGGGAAGATGTTTTCAAGAAGTGCAAGAACACTAACAGAATGTCTCCAAGCTTTTTTATGAGAGGCTAGACCAACTGGCGGCGAGCTGAACGTCGCACAAAGCGAGACGAAGGCGAAACGAAAGCGAAATTGAACCGAAATAGATCAAGCGAACAACAAACTAGACGTTCTAGGAAGTGTTTTATAAATTCGGTCTGCCTCGAGATCCTCGTTACGACACAAGGGTCACCCGGCATTGAAAGCGACAGGTCATGAGGGTGGCCAAGTTTGAAAATACTGCCTAGAACGTCTGGTTCAACGGCTGGTCTGAGAAGGCCCTGGCACCGTGCTCCATGAAGCGGTCCTAGAAGGGACCTGATCTGTGATGGCCGGACTCAAGGACAAACTTGGATACCAGCGCCCACCGATTGGGTTGCTTGAGGCTGATCCTGTGGGATATAAAATGCCACTCAACGAGCACCCAAGGAATCATCAACCCCTCTAACCAACAACATGTCCTCCATTCAAGACGGCGCCACCTACCGCCTCACAAATGTGAAATCACGTACCTGCATGGAGCTCGATGCTGACAAGCGCGAGGGTACGTCCCGCGCCTTCCTTCGTTCTCGAGCGGTGTCAGCTTACCTCGGGCCATCGGCATAACCTAGTCGGCGCCTCCCACCCCAACGACTGGGACAACCAGAAAGTAGGTGGATCCATTTGTCCTCTCTTCCCCGCGGCTTCTCAACGCCGTCGGGCTGGCGCTCGATTGGATCTCTGAACACGCCGATGTTTTTCAGTGGGTTTTTGAAAAGATAGGGAATGACTTCTTCATCAAGTCCGTCAAGAACAACGAGTACCTCGCCCCATCGGCTCTGGGCGATGGGAATCAGCTCATCGTGATGGACACACCCCAAAGGTGGTTTGTCAACGACGAGTCGCCCGCCGAGCGCACTATCAGGTGCGTTGCGTTGAACCTCGTGCACGTAGTGGCGCTGATCCTCGTGACGTCGTTAGGATCTTTATAGTCAAATTTGCCGTCGACCTAAAGGACGGGAGTTCGGTTGCTGGTACCCCAGTCCAGTTGTGGACAGACACGCCCGGTAATCAGAACCAGATCTGGGAGATCACCGAGGTTTAGTAAAGGGTTCATTTTGCTGAAGTGCGCAAGAATAGGCGAGAGTGAAATCTTGGTGAATGGCCCAGCTGATTATGTACGGGTTGAGAATGTATGTGTATTACGGCGGTTTCTGCAAAGTGATGTTTGCTTTGGGTTGGACTTGGGCCTAGCCTGCGACAGGATATCTATGGCGCCACGAGCCCCAGCGGCTCTGGCACGGCTCACGCGGTGACTCACCGACACAAAATTTTGCGCCGGCCAAGCTCGGAGGAGGAGGCTCAGACTGTGGAATGATTTATAACCATGATCGACGTGACTAACAAAGGAAAATAAAATCCTTGCAACGTAAGGACGGTCCGGAAGCTCCATCATGCGCTTGATCATCAAAGCCACCACCAGCGAGCTCAGCCCACGCCACGGCACGCAGCAGCGCGTAAAAACCGTCGACGCCGTGCTGAACCGCAGGTGTGTCGTCCACGCGCACACCGACGGGATACGCCTCGCTCGGTGAGCCGCCGCGTCCGTGTGTCACGTCGCTGTCGTGCGTTCGAGCCTCCAAGGTGGACATACGTCAAGCGATCATGGGGGCCCCGGTGTGATCGAGCCCTGCCGCCGCCGGCCGCTTCAACGTTGGTCCCGCTGACCCTGCCAGGGGATATGTCTCCCACTTGGCACCGCATCGTCATCAAACGGTGCCGGCGCGGGCACCTGCACAGCCTCAGCACTGGGCCGCTGTCTCGGGCCCAAGTTGCATCGCAGCCTTGCCCCACGTACCCCGCCTGATGACAACGTGGACCTGTGCCAGACGGCGCCACGATCACCTGCCCCATATTGAAACAAGAAAACAAATAGCCTATGTCATCGTTTGCTCATCCATGTCTCCTTCGGTCAAGCAGTGAGACACCTAGGGGCTTGGCAGAGTCTATGCTATTAGATCGACGAATGAGACACCAGTGCCTCGGCATCCAGATAAGGGTCATTAAGTGACTACGTATCCAATCTACAGACACTGGCAAACAAACCTGCGGAGATTAACTACCGTCTAGACTATAAACAAGATGCGACGAGACTAGGAAAACTGTACCCGCATACCACTGGTCATTCCAAGTCTGGCATAAACTGAAGCATAAATACTAGAGATACAATACCGAGGCCCATCCATGCACTGTGGTTAAATAACGTTCAGTCTTTCCAGATGGCTCCTTAGGATGCCTTCTCGAACGTCGGCGAGAACGGCCTGTGTGGCCCTTGTATCCTGAGGGATCAATTGGTTGAAACGTATCCGCGGGGCGGAACGGAGCACACGCACGATGGCAGACGTCCCGTGGCAAAAAAACGTACGTTGCTTTGGCGACAAGCGTCTCTATCAAGGCACCATTAGCACGGTCATCAGAACGAGAAAATTGAGACAACGACACACATGGTATGCGCGAAACTTGTCGCGAAAGTCTGACAGGGTCAATTAGAGAAGGCCGTGGCATCCAGGGGATCTCACGTACATTTCACGACATGGTCATCATCATTGGGGTTGCAGCCATATGTAGGCACATATGCCTGCACCCGCACACCAGACCTGAGTGTCGAGTCGAGAATGTCCATTTTATTCAAAAACAAAATAATGTTCGTGTGTGCGAGGAGAGCGCTTGAGCAGACGTCCTTCCACAGGTGGATCGAGTCCTCCTAAGCGAGGGATCAACAGCGCTGAACGGGACTTAACATGGGGACGCACCAAACGGTTGGTCATTTTGTCCTCGTCCAGCGTCTGACTAAACATGAGCGGTGCGAGGAATATAATTGCTTGGACTAGACGTGCGAATCAGGCGACTGCAAGATCATATCGGGAAAGACCTACCATCATCGACATATGGAACCCACTGATGCCTAGATCCACGACTGCCACCTACGTCATAAATATACCAGTCCGAGCCTGGGTATCACGGTGAGTAAGGAAACTCGACGATAATGGCAGACCCGTACTGTTGTCGACAGAGAATCGATGTTCTTCGACTCCAAACGTTCTCAGTTGGGCGCTTACAATATCGTCTGCGAAAGGAGTGAGATAACACAGACGGCAGTACCAAGAACCCGAACCAATCTCAGGTTGCCATCCCGGTTTTTCGATTCTCAAGACATCGTTCAAAAAGAACCCGGCGCTGTGTTCCAGCTGGACGCCCCTACGTTTCAAGAGAGCCTTTACTGCGGGATCTGTCCAGAGAGTATGGATATCAGGAGCGAGCGCCTCCAGGGGTCTGAGGGGTGAGGCCGCGGGCTATGAGGGAATCTTCCAGAGAGAGAGGGCGAACGGGGCTCGATGAACTGAGTCAGAGACTCGCTGTGTGGATCGTCCTGGGGTCTGTCGGAGGATAAATGGAGCGTCCCGGTGACGCGCTCCAAGATGGATTTCCAAGCACCGCCTGCACGGACACAGATTTCGGAGTTTCCAGAGCGAAATAAGCGGGTGGAGTGGTCGCCAGAGCCGGATGCCCACTTTGTCCAACCAGAGGAAGTGGGGAGGGGAGGGGCTTCCCTGGGAGGAGTTGGCGCGCGAGGTGGGTCCTATGCTGAGGAGGGGAAGGAGACAGAGACGGAGACGGAGGGCAGAGTGAGCGTGGGTCAAGGGAGGGTTAGTAGATTCAGAGACCTGTCTTGGCAAGGGGGAAATGTGTCTAGACGAGGAGGACGGACGGCTGGATGTGCCTGAGCGCGGGAATGGAGCACTGGTCACGGACTGGTCGTGAGCGGCCGTGCCAGGTAAGCTCGAGGAAGCAGAAGCGCTGGAACGAAGACTGGTGCGGGAGGAAGTAGACGAGCTGCCCTCGAGTTCGTCTTAAACCATGGAAAGCCGGACGTTCATGCATGCATGCCCCAACAAACAGCGGGATTTTGCCGCCGGCTGATTGAAAGAGGATAGATTTCAACGATTGCTTCGCTTTTAAAAAAAGTCGGCAGCAGGATTCCAATCACCCACTCGGCGCGCGCGTGGACGACAGGCACACCTGCGGTTTAGCACGGCGTCCACGGTTTGCACGCACTGCTGCGTGCCGCGGGCTGAGTTCGACGGTGGTGGCTTTGATGATCAAGCTCATGGTGGAGCTTCCGGACCGTCCTTACGTTGCAAGGATTTTATTTTCCCTTGTTGGTCACGTCGATCACGGATTCCACAGAGCCACTGAAGCTTGTGGTGCCATAGATATCCCGTCACACACCAGGCCAAAGTCAAACCCAAAGCAAGCGTCATTCCGCAGAAACCGCCGTAAAATGCATACACTCTCAATCCATACACAATCAGCTCGGACCATTCACCAAAATATCACTCTCGCCTATTCTTACACACTTCGGTAAAATGAACCATTCACTGATCCTTGTGCACATTCCAGACCTGGTTCAGATCATCGGGCGAGTTTGTCCACAACTGGACTAGGGTACCAGTTTTCGAACTCCCACCCATTAGGTCAGCGCAAAAGCTGGTGTTGTCTGCAAAGAACCTAACGAAGTCACTAGGATCAGCGCCGCTACGTGCCCAATGTCCAACGCAACGCACCTGACGTTGCAATTGCCGCCCGAGTCGTCCTGGGCACGCCACACGTAGGATTCGCCTCTCACGATGACCAACAGCCCGGTATGCAGAAGCCCTTCCGCCGGGGCGAGGAACTAGCCGTCCTCGGCTGCCTTGCTATGGAACATCTTATCCCCTATCTTGTGAAAACCCCACTGAAAAACGTCGGTGTGTTCAGAGATCCAATCGAGCGCCAACCCGACGGCGTTGAGAAGCCGCGGGGAAGAGAGCGCAAACGGATCAACATACCATCTGGCTGGCCTTTTGGTCGCACGGGGAGGAGCCGACGACTAGGCTATGCAGACGGTCCGAGGTGAGATGACAGCGCTCGAGAACGAAGGAAGGCGCGGGACGTTCCGGTGTGCTTGTCCGCACCGAGCTCCATGCAGGTAAGCGACTTGAGGTTTTGAGGCTGTAGGTCGCATCGTCTTCAATACAAGACATCCCACAGGATCAGCCTCAAGCAGCCCAATGGGTGGGCACTGGCATTCAAGTTTATCCCTGAGTCTGACCATCACTGATCGGGTCCTTCTAGAACCGCTTTATGGAGTACGATGCCATGGCCTTCTCAAAGCAGTCCTTGAACCAGCCATTCTAGACAGTATTTTCTAAACTTGGCCACCCTCATGACCTCTCACTCCCAACGCCAGGCGACCCTTGTGTTGTAATGAGGGTCTTCGAGTCAGGCTGAATTTAGAAAACGTTTCCTAGAGAGTCTGGTTTTGGTTGGTCGCTTGATCTACTTCGGTTCAATGTCGCTTTGCGCGACGTTCAGCTCGCTGCCAGTTGGTTTAGTCTCCCATAGAAAAGCTTGGAGACATTCTGTTAGTGTTCTTGCGTTTCTTGAAAACGTCTTCCCTCAGTTTGTTTTGCTCGCAGAATCTGACTGAGGCATACGATCGAGGGGCCCAATCCCAGAACCACCTCCTGTCGATCATACAGCGGACGCGAGTAACATTGATTCGAGCGGTCTTCTTTGGCAGAATGAATGACGCCACCCATCAATGGCTTGGCGATCGACGATTGTGTCCGCGCCAGGGTTGGCCGTGCTGGACGGAGCAGCTGATCAGGACAATAAAGCCTTGTGACCGGGAGGATCAAAGGCG
>JBBPTY010000399.1:0-18850 GCA_038094335.1 Tylopilus aff. striatulus | reverse complement strand
CTGACCCACGATAGATGGGCACAGGCGGTCTCCCTGTTAGAAGACACGCTATACGTCCATGGTGGGCTAAGCGATCCATTCAACTCGTACTCGTACACCTCTGCACCAGCAATATCCGACGTGTTGATCCTCGATCTCTCCGCATCATTTGACTCTTCGTCTCCCCCATGGCAGCTATTCGCTAGCAATTCGTCTCCTTCCCTTGCTTGGCATACATTGTCCGCATTTACTCGTACTAAGCTGTTATTCTTCGGGGGTCAACCTGATCCCAATTCCTTGACGGTGCTTGCAAACCTCAATGACTCGGCTGGCCTCCTTTCGACCTCCCAAGAGTCTGGTCTGTCCTTCCACCTTGAGCCACAAAATTGGGAGAACGAGCCCATTCGCAGGATTCGCCACTCCGCCTCCTATGCCAGTGGCAAGGTGTGGTTGATTGGTGGTGAGAAGGCGGATGGCTCTGGAAACGCCTTCAGCGAGCACTACTACTTTACCCCATCTAGTTCAGGGTTTGTCCAGCTGCTGTCATCGAGCAGCGCGCCCCCTGATATCTATGGCCATGCCTCACTCGTGTTACCCGACGGTCGTCTCCTCGTCTTAGGTGGATATTGCACCTCGTGCTCGGACCTCGTGCCCATGAACACGATATGGTCCCTGAACACCACTCAGAGCCTTCCCCTCTGGGAGAAGCTCTCTATCTCGAACCAATCGTTGCCAACTCCTCGCCGTGACTTTGCGGCGGCCGTCCTTTCCAGTGGCCAGGTCCTTATTCACGGTGGTGGAGATGCACAACTCCAGACGACATACAGCGATGGCTGGATCCTGGACACGGGCCAGAACCCCATGGTCTGGAGTAATGTCCCCGCCCTTGCACAATTAGGCGCGAGGAAAGACCACTTTGCTGTTCAAGCAAATAGATATGTGTTGTTCTGCTTTGGTGAGCTGTACGGTCCGTACGGTGACGATCATGACCCCTCATTCGCTTTCGATAGGATTTGGTTCCTCTGCGCCTGCATCTGCCTCACTCTTTATCTACAATCCGGCGACGTCCTCCTTTGTCACATCCTACACTGCATCTTCACCTGGTTCCTCCCCTGGCATCACTTCCCTCCCGCCACCCATGGGGACTGGTTCGAAATCGCATCCCAGTGGACTTGCGGGCACTGCGTCTGACAATCCCTCCGGAACTCCTTCTAACGCCTCTGGCTCGTCCTCTGGTTCAAGCGGTCAAAGTACTACCACTGCCACTGCCGTCGCACTCGGGACGACATTCGGACTTCTTGGGCTTATTGCAGGCGTCCTTGCTACGATATATGTCATGAAACGGACACGCAGACGCGAAAGGAGGCCAGGTTCACGATTTTTCCCACTTGCAGATGATCCCGAAATCTCGTCGGAGGGATCAGTGGCAGGTGCTGTACCAGAGGCGGCCTACCTCGACAGTCAAACGAACGAAAGGACCCAGGGCATCGTGATGTCGGATGTTCTCGCACACCTTGGTATCAGCAATTTTCGCTCTATCGGCCATCATCCTCGGAGGGACATGTTTGCGGATGAGGACAAATCATTCATTCGTGCAGGACAGTCGACGATACATAGGGAAGGCAGCGAGAGGGCCAGCGTTTGGTCACTTCCCTCTGTAGGTGCGCTGCTACGCGGCGTGATTGGCAGCGAGCCCAGTGGATCCGAGGCTAATCAAGTGGATCGCGACTGGGAGAAGACTGATCATCTCCGTGAGGAGGGACAGGAAGGTTTAATTCGCCAAGGAAGTGTTCACAGTAATTATTCTTCGCGTCCGGTTCATCGGAAAGCGGAAAGCTTCTGGTCATATAGCGACCCCTTCGAAGACCCTGTCCCGGACGACGACTACGATCTCAATTTACGCCCTGAGGCTCCCGAGAAGGACGCAGATTACGATCGGGTTATTCCGGGAAGCGATAAAACTGACGATTCGGAGTGGAGTGCTCTGGGCCACGCTGATTCCATTTGGCCCCTCTCTGCTCGCTCGCATATCCTCTCTCCCCTCAGGGAAGTCTCACACACTGACCTTTCCGATCTTTCTAATTCGCTTCCGTCCCCGCAAGAACCTTCACACGGACAGACGTCCCATAGTCATGCGGACAACCCCGCTCTCTCCCCGTCTGCCGAAACCTCTCCAACGCCCCACAGTCCCACCACCTCACGCTCATCTCACTCACAGCTCATTACGTCTCCTCCTCGACATCCTACTGTCTCGAGTTCTAATTTGTCCCATTCGCCATCTATATCTCGTCCTGACAGCTGGTGGTCACGGCTAACAAAACCCCCCCTCCTTGATCGCCGCTCGTCCATTACGGCATCCAAACCACTGGATTTCAGAGATCCAACCCCTGCGCCTCCTCTCGCCCTCTTGGGGGAGATGAAGAAGCCCTCCCCCGTTCCCTCGCATCCTAATGCTACGCCTGATGATATACCTGCCGGACATGGTAGATCATTGTCTTCCGCTCATAGCGGACACACGGCGAATACCGACTCCGCGGAACATCTGGGAGGCAGTTATGACGTGGTCCAGCGTCTCGCATCGGATGGATCGAGTTCCCGACGTGCACCGTCGCTGGGTTCTGCGGAAATATCCGAGCAAGGGATGTTCGTTATTGACGACCCAGCATCCTCAAGCGCTTTACCCCATGTCGATCCGCCACGATCAATACAGTTCTCTACCGACTCTGCGTCGTCCTCCATGGATATAGACATGCCCTCCGAGGCTCTCGCGTCGCCGACATCGAGCCTGACGCCACTCAGGAAGAGCGCCATAGTCAGCAACCGCATCAAGGCATACGAACACAGGATGTCTCGAGAATTGGAGTCCCAACAGACTCCGACCCCCCGAAACACTCGTCGTCGTGAGGAAGTGCCATCACGTTCACGGCCGACGATACAGTACGGTGTCGCACGGCGTGCCTCGCTATTTATTGCAAACCCCGATCTTGGACATATTTCGTGACGTACTCGCTCTTCCAAAAGAGACATCGCTATCAGGAATTGCATTTCACCAAGGGCTATTGTTGGTTAAGTCTTTATTTTTGCCAGATTGCTGTACGCTGTATGCGCCATGCAGTGCCGTTGAAGTAGTCACTTTGGACCTCCGCCTGTTCGATATCTTTGTAGACGCACACACGCACGTCACATACGAACCCCTGGTAGAAATGAATTGGGCCATCCTGGATGTCTTGATCTCGTGACAGCATTTCTGATTAGAATAACACCAGTGAGCCGTTCTTTTCGCGACCCCGCTTGCCAGCCGTTATGTACAAATCCAGACGAGTACCCGACATCCGAGGAAACATGGCCCTGGATCGGCCACGCGGCCGGATGGCCCCACTAAGTCGTCCCATCCACATCAGACTCAAACCATTCTGTTTGTATTGTACCTGGCAACTGAAACAACGGGACTGCGGATGTCGGATAGATATGATGATGCGGCGTGTATGATGGAGGAGCCACATACAGTATTAGCCGACAGGATGGTGGCCGCAAAAACCAAGTGCCCAGTTCCTCGCCCATCGTGACCCGGCCGACGACACGCCGCTCGACAGCCAAGTCGCCGGACCCGCTCAACAGAGTATGTGGCGCGGGAGAGGTCATGACAGACGGAGCAGGCGATCGCAGCTCAGTGAGCCGCTGGCAGATTCTACCGCGAAGCACACCTGCGGACATGAACGTGTTGTGCTATTTTTTTTTTTTCATAGTTTCCCCGATCGGCAAGAGATGAGTCTGTAGCGCGGCGCGGGAACAAGACGGGAAGCAGTGCTGTTTGTGCTGATGATAATTTGATGGGTGATGGCAGGCGATTCTATACATGTGTCCCGCGACACCAAAGTTGGGCAAGAGAGGGAAGAAGACGAGGAGGAGAAGACACAATTCATCTCGGACCAAGATGAAACACGACGCATCATGATTCCAAAAGACCGGGATTATGTGACGCGGGCCATAGGCATGCGAGGAGGTCAAGTCAGCAACCTGACAGGGGGGAATGGTGACCCACGTCAAGACAGATGCCATCTACCTACGAGAGTAGTAGAAGAAAGGATGTGTGGCGGGCGTAGCGCGGCGGAGATCTGGGACACGATGACTGGATCATGGTTCGAAGAGATGTCCTATTGAAAAAAACAATCGCGACCGTAATGGTACGACAGGCAGACTGACACTGGCACGGACGAGCAGATACCATTTTGACGGCATCCTTGGCAGGTGGTGGCCCAGGGTTCTATGACAGGGAAGGGTTGATTTTTTTTTTCTCTCGCGCTGATCCGATGGGAAACACACCGATGATACGTGGACCTTCATGGACCTTCGACGATATGGGGTACTTTGTCGATAGAAGCGGGTTAACGACTGACATCATGTCACTCGATATTAAACTGATCACACTGGTTCGTGTCTGCCAAGCTGTGGCGCCAGATCATGGGTACAAGCTTGTTTTATTTTCGAGACGGGAATATGGTCCGGTTGGCGTGCTGTGCCAGGCTGCGGCTGGCGTGGAAGATAGAAGACGTACCGATAAAGTCTAGTTCATAAATGCATCCAAAAGTGGATGCACCCTCTAGAGGTGGGAGCGTCTGGAAAAAAAAAGGGGCGCTTAAGCTCCGAAGGGTAGGGACAGGGCATGCCAACTTACAAATCGAGGGTTGCGACATCGGACCACGAGGATGGGCCACCCGCTTTCGAGAACGCGTACTATGCTAGGTATGGTTGAGCCCATCCTGCGGGCAATGTGATGGGGGCGGCGGCGGATGGGAGAACACGATTCTGTCGCAGTGGGCATTGCTAAAGGAAGAACGAGCTTTTCCCCTCGGTTATCTCGAGGCACATATGTGCGCTGGCTGGGCCGGAGGTGCTTTGCGCCCTCGGTGGTTACTTACCCAGAGAGTACTAGGCCGGTAACGAAGGCTCCCTGATCGGCATGCGACTTGGAGCCGAGCCACGTCATTGGTTGCGTCCATTGTGCGTATCTTGCAGAGGTAATTCATGGGGTAAATTGAGGTCCAAAGGGACCTGCAGCACAATTGTGTTTTGATTGGCATGCTCTGCACAACCTGCAGACCGTCCACCTCGTTGCATGGGGCACTATTTGGGTTTCGAGATCTCGAGTGGATAGCTCACGTTCTCGCGACCTGACAAGGTTTAATCGTTGTCTGAGTCCGTTACCTAACAGATGGCGGGATGCTGTATTCATTGAGGTGGCTCACTGCCAACTTGAAATACGGAGGATGGCCCATGAGAACCCGGCGGAGAGACTGGCTGTGTGGGCTGAAATTAGCACAGATCCTTCCCCCTCGCTACGCCTCGTCCTATTGGCTGATTCTCCAACCGGCGAACTTGCCTGGCCGACTTGAATAGTTCCAGAACAAGTTCCCTGAGACCATGCCCTAATTAGGAAGGCTGTGTCAACTAAAAGCGAGTCCCCAGACACCCCGCTACAGACGCCGGCGCCGTTATCTGCCTCGTGTTGGTGAAAATGCTGGACCCACGATCCAACGCGACCATGTTCAGGTTCGAGCTTCACTGCACGTTACACACGGTCAACGGCAATTTTTAACTAATATGGCATGAGGTCGCCTTGGATATCACGTCTCCTTGTACATCACCGAGCAACGTCTCGTCTACTCCTTGAGTTCTTGGAGCAGCTTCTGGACCTCCTCGGAGCTGTCAACCATCTTCTCAACTATCTTTTCGAGATCCTGTAACCGAGCCCAGCCGTCAGAGGCAGCATGACTAGATTACTTGCGTCATGCCCATACCTGGACAAGAAACGCGACGTATTTCTGCATGGCTTCTTCCTGGCTTGTGCCCTTGACGCCGTCCCAAGCGTCCCTGTAATGCAATAACGTGCGGATTTGAGCATAGCCCGGAACGACAGACAAAACTCCGACGACCATTTAGCCTTTCCGACAAAGTCCAACAGGCCCGGCCTGGCGGTGTTCACGTCACCGATGGTCGCTGATTCCAATAGCTCAGTAAGGCGCGGTGCTGATTCATCTCGTAGTACGAACCTTGCTTGTAGTATGCGTAATACTGATGCGGTGATCGCTTCAGCTGATCGTGCGATCTCGACGAGACACGACATCACCTTGAGCTTGGTATCTTGATCCGGCTTGTATGGACCGTCCGCGGGGATGCTCTGGACATACTTGACGGCTTTGTCGAACTTTTCCTTCAAGGACAATGGCATGGTTGATGTGGAGAGGTGCTGGTGGTCGTTGAAAGCAGTGGCAGGGTGAAATACGAATCAGGGTTATCTAATCAAGATAATTGCTGACTCGAAAAGGCATGTCGTTGTTGGGGACATTTCGGTAGCACTGGTAGTCTCACAACAGAATGAAAGTGTTGATAATAAATCAGAAACACGTTCATTGTTAGATGAGCATCAAACACCAGATAAATGGGCCCGAGAGCCGTCCTATGTTTGGGCGGTAGCGTGACGAGTCACGTTGTGACGGGTCGTGTCGCACGTAGACGGCAAAAGAGACAAGGCTGAACTTGATTGCCACCAGACGCTTTGTCGTCCTACCGGGTATGACCACGTCGCCCCCGGCGGTAGCACCGCCTTCGCCACAAGAAATCCAGAGAAAGCTCTCCGTGCACTCTACCGCAAAGCCCAAGAGGGTATGAGAAGTCCAACCAACCATTTTCCGTCTCGTCCTGATCTGACCAATCGTAGAGCCCACCGGTAGCGCATGTGCATGTATCTGGAACAGAGTCAGATTCGGATTCCGTCGTGTCCCCAGATATGGCCTCCACCGCACACTCTCAGTCAGTGGGTTCGACGGGCGCGCTGCTCGCGGGAAGCGGTTCACAACCTCCCCTCACTTCCATCGCTGAACGTGCTTTGGGCAGTGGTGAAGAGTCTGAAGAAGACGAGGAAGAAGGAGGGCCATGGAAGACAGCGGACAAATCTCAGTACTTGCAGGACTCTGTGGACGAGGCGGTCATCAAGTCTGGCTATCTCTGGAAGAAGGGCGAGCGTCGCAAGGTCCGTTCTAGCGTATACTGGGCGCTACCCAATTGCGTAATCTCGAACTTTATTTCTAGACGTGGAAGAAGCGGTGGTTTGTCTTGCGACCAGCGCATCTGGCATACTACAAGACCTCTGCCGAGTACAAGCTTCTTCGGCTGCTCAATTTGACTGACGTTCATTCGTGCACGCCAGTCATGCTCAAGAAGCATCTGTACACCTTCGGGGTCGTGACGTCCGTAAGAACCTTCTATCTGCAAGCACAGAGCCCCGATGAGGTACAGCGATGGGTGACGGCCATCCAGGATGCACGGGAGTTACTTATGATGACTTCGACACAAACGTCACTCACGACGCCGGTAGCGATAGCCGACGCGGCAGAGATGTACAATCGCAGTACGACGGTAACTCCGCCTCCGACGCATCCATTGCACGGTCAAAACATTACGTCTTCGGACTCGGACGATATCTCTCCGAGCGCTCAGCGGACGTACTCGACGTCCTCACAGAATCGACCGACGATCACTGGATCGCCAGGTCGGGCTGCAGGGACGGTGAGAGAGACGGGTGCAAAGGTAGTTGTTTCCGGCTACTTGACGAAATGCGGATCGAAGCGACATAATTGGCGGAAACGATGGTTTGTACTTTACGGGGAGAAATTAGTCTACTCGGGAAGTCACATGGTGGGTGCCGTCTAATTGATTGGCAAACCGAGGCTGATGTAGGATGACATGATAGGACACAAGGCCACACCGCCAGTTTGCGGTCTGTGATATAGTGGATGCGTTGGAATTTGACATGCAGTCGCACAAGTTTGGTGGGAATGTGCCACCGCCTGTCCTAGGGGGACAAGGAACAGGGACAGGAGAGCAGCCGCGGGCGTATATGTTCAAAATTGTGACGACGAAGCGGGAGTTATTGCTGTGCGCGCCAAGCGAGGAGGAAGAGATCAAGTGGCTGAGTGCTGTGCGGGCGCTGATAGCGAGGCGAACGGGTGCGGGGGTTGTGCCTGGAGACTCGAGTGTTAACGGGACGTCGAGGGGAGGAGGAGCAGAGATGGGAGGGAGCGGGCTGAAGCACAAGGCTAGGAACCTGAGCATGAGCGGACCAGGAGGGCCCATGTCGGATGGGTAGGGTTACGGCATAATCCACCGAGGGCAAGATGTACTTGAGATGTAAATGTACCTTTGCGGTCCCACGTCAAAAGGATGCCGGAAGAGCTGCTTAATCTGTGTAGGAGAGATTCGTTATGTTTGATGAACTTTGTAGGTGGGCGTGTTTGATAAGTGGCGCAGTATGCGACGAGCGCGGAGGTGGATGGGACCAATTCCAGACATAATGGGGGTGATTGGGGGCCTCGACACGGGTGAATGAATGAATGCCGGTGCAGAGAAGCAGAGCGATGTGAGCGGCATGAAAGGAGAGAGAGAGAAAAAAAAAAAGCGCGCTGGGTGCAGAGTGAGGTGTAATGTGGCGCGCGGTCGCAGGAGGATGCGTGTTGGATCTACGATATCTCGAAATAGCCGCGCAGACGGGACCAAAACCACCCCTCGCTCGACAATTCCCATCGGACCCAAAATTTGGGGGTGCCGGCAGTGAGGACCCCAAGACGAGCTTGTGTTAATCCATCCTCTCATCCAACTCGGTACGTTACTTATACCTTGGCCCTATGGCTCATCCACGCACATCTTCCTCTCCTCTGATCTGACCCCCTCCACAATGCCATCCGTGCCAAAGTCCCCCCAGCCAAGACGTCCCGGAGCGCCCAAAACAAAAGGCGCGGTCCGCGCCAAGTCCGGCTGCTACACATGCAGAATACGCCGCAAGGTCTTCCTCATTCCGTGTCCATTCCCCATCCTCCCCTGACTCTCCCCCCAGAAATGTGACGAGCAGATGAACACCGAAGGCAGTTGCTCCACCTGCGTCCGTCTCCGTCTTCAGTGTCTCGGTTTCGGTGCCAAACGTCCCGAATGGCTGCGGGTAATGCCCCTCCCCTCTCCCTGCCCAATCTCCCCTCTTACCCTCCCAAGGAGAACCGCAACGTCGTCGACCTTCGAGAAAAGATAAAAACTTTTCTTGCATCCCAGGGCATGATCAAGGGCCACTCCGGCACTGCTGCCCGCGCTGCCGAACAGGAACCACAAATACTAGCCCTCTCCGCCGATTATATATCCCCCACCAACAGTCCACAGACACCCACTCTCTCCATATCCTCCACCAACGATGAGCGTCCCTCTTCATACCCTCTCCGCACTGACCGCTATCCCGATAACGATCGTAAGGACACCCCGTCGTATTACTCACCGCACTCTCACCCCTTTGCCAGGTCTACCCGTCATGCACGAGTTGAGCCCCGACTCCCCCTTGGATCGAAGTGAATACCCCGAAGTCCTCCTTCCCCCTGTCTCGTTTGCTTCGCCTCCTGTTAACAATAGCTTAGATTGTAAGATCTCGTATCGTTACTAAGTATTTGTATGTATAATAGTGCTCAATGCCCTCCTTGCAGGGCCAATTTCTTCGTTCGCTCTCCAACGCCCGCACACCAGTCATTTTTCAAGATTGTATAGTGCCTCCATCCACGATGAAGAAGACATGGATGTCATCTCTTCTGGTTACTTGATGACCACCGGTCCTGCCATTGATCAATTTACTTGGCCCTTATTGGACGATCGCCAAAACATTCTTCTCGACCACTACATGAAGCATGTCCTTCGCGCCCAATACTTCCACGCCAGCGATTCCCTCGATTCTATTATCTGGAAGCTGATCCATACCAGCGATAACGCTCGCCAAGCTGCCTGCCTCCTCTCTGCTCTTCATCGCAGGAGCACCCAAAAAGACAGACTCGCCATCATCGAACCGGAAGACGTGGAGGCTCTCCGCCGTATGGAAATGGTCCCATTTAAGAGCCCCTTGACGGAGGGCGACGCCCTTGCAGGGTTGTGTATCGTCTCCTACTTCCTCTTCAGTGGTGGAAAAGGCCAATGGCAAGCCTTCCTCGATGCTGCTTGCACATATTCTCTTTCCGTCCTCAACGATCCTCGATGGGGCGGTCCCCGTAGGGTTCTCCAGGCCTGCTCAGAGAGCCTCCGCTTCATCATCAAGACCTCAATGTGGTTCGACGTCCTGGCGTCGGCCACCCTTGTCAGGA
This sequence comes from Tylopilus aff. striatulus, assembly GCA_038094335.1. NCBI lineage: Eukaryota > Fungi > Basidiomycota > Agaricomycetes > Boletales > Boletaceae > Tylopilus > Tylopilus aff. striatulus. The sequence goes on along the minus strand of JBBPTY010000399.1, from coordinate 8,708 downwards.
AGCCCTGTTTTCTCGAGGTCATTCGTGATCTCTACTCCCCACAAACAGCCTTTTTTGACGACGAGCCCGTACTCTCAATGCCCGAGTACTCCATGATGTCCGTTATGGGTTGTGAGAACCACATCGTGCTTGCCCTTGCAGAGATTGCCAATCTAGCGCACTGGAAAGACGAACACTTTCACGCAGGCAGCCTCAGCGTGATCGAACTCGTCAAGCGCGGCCATAAAATAGAAGAAATTTTGAAAAAGCCCAGCTCTCAGCCGTCCTCGGAATTAGACCCCACAGCGGACCCTGCGGAGCGACAACGTGCGCAGCAACGCCGCCTCACTTCCGAAGTCTTTCGCGCATCGGCACACGTCTATCTGCACTCCGTCGTCTCGGGTGCCTTCCCGCGATGCCCAGAAATAATTGAGGCAGTCAACGACACGGTCCAATGCTTGATGTCCGCAGAAGGCCCCACCGGTCGTGCGGTCGTTCGCAGCGTGGTCTTCAGCATTTGTATCTGTGGCTGTCTGACCGAGGACCCCCACCACCGAGCCTACTTCCTCACACGCCTTCGAGAACAGCAAGGCCTCTCCATCGGAAATTCCCAGCAAGTATCGGACCTCATTCAGGAGGTCTGGAAACTACGCGTCCGTGGAGCCGTCGACGTCGACTGGCGCCGGGTCATGCGGGAGGCGGAAATGCTGCTCGTATAAGCCTGCCGACAATATATTCGGACTCTTCTTTTCTCGAGTCACTCTCGTCATTACTGACCTATCGAACGTCACGATCATGTCTCGTCTCAATCTCTCTCATATGTATCGTTTCGCTCCATCTGCATGTTTTTTACGCCCGCGAGCATTCTCAGATCTGGACTGCTGGCCAGGATGCTGCCTTGTATTGATCGGCTAATCTCACGGAACATATCCTACCACAAGCTGTATTGGTTAACTGCTCACCCACCAATCAATTTGTTTTATCATCCGAGCCTTATCAGTGCAACATCCCCAACCGAACACTGCACCGGACGCATGTTCTGCTGTGCAAGTGCTCTGGAAAATGCACGACGCAGGGGGGGGGGAGGGCCACAGCCACGCTCCACCCGCCGTGGGAAGGTCTTCCACAAAGAGGCACGTCGTTGAACGGTCGTTCTGGAATCAAACAAGAGATAAAGAACAGCAGCGCATGCACAGGCGAGACGAACATAAATGACGATCACTCATAATGCACCGCGATCCTATGCCTGTCCATCTTCCGATATGTTGTATTTGGCGTACATAACTCGAGGCATGGCCCTTGTTCGCGTGTTGCCTGGCAATCCGCATCAAAGGGTATCACCGGGTACCCGCGGGAGTTATGGGTCATCATATTGACAGGGACCCTTTCCATGCATGCCGTTCCCCCGACTCCGGAAACGCCACGTATTACTCAACCCACCCCCACTCGGGTTGTTGATATGAAGAGGCGTCGCGCGTTCGTGGGCGACGCTCGGAGGAAGGACGGGATGGCTCGAGGGCCGCACTCGCCAAGGACACGCTCGGTTGGGGAGGGGAGACCGTACTGGGGAGGTGACGTGGTCGAAGCGACGCGGCGAGCACGACTCGTCCACGGTGAGCTTGCCACCTGACGCGTATACGTGATGGCTGCCGGGCATGACTCCCTGGCCGAATCCGGCGGCTGGGTGCGCACCTGCCATAAGCGTTCTGACGCAAAAAAGGGCAAGGTGGCTCCCAAATAGCCGCTAGGAGGAAGCGCATTCAAGTCATTTGTGCCGTGATGGGATGGGGTGCCTCATTCATAAAGTACAGGTACCTTGAGAGAATTCGAGCCAGCTGATGCGTTGCGGCAGGCCCCCCCCCTCCCAAGCCTGCCATTCGAAGCGTACACACGGGAGGCGAAATGAGATGAAGTTGCCAATCCCGGATGATAACTCAAGGTGAAGAGAGCATATTGCAAATTTTGATCCCCGTCAAGGAGAAGCGTGATGCGACATCTCGAGGAACCGGGCATCTGCCAGAAACCCAATGTTCCCTTCACCCCTAGGCTCCCTCCCTCCCTCCTCCCCCCCCCCATACATGTCGTGACGACTACGATATTCGGGGATAATCTAGCCCCGATCGAGGAACGGAACATGAGATACTGCTTCACCTTGCAAAATGGCTTCTCATCAGCACGTCATCATGTCCTTTCTCGGCTGTTTCCTCTGTGCATGTTTGTTTCTGGAAGCTATTTCCTTGCCACCTTTTTTTTTTCTATCTTTGCCAAACTGGTCCGAGGACCCGTTTAACCTCCACCCCGTCGACGCATTCCCAGCCACAAACGGGAGAGCCGCTCCACCGAACGGTGTGGCCATGCAGTCGTCCGGTGGGCCATGTCCCGGGTCTGCACCCTTGTACTAAGTGTGACACGAGTGCAGCCACTGGAGGTGGTCGGTAGTATTGAGAGAGGACGTTCGACCCCGCGTTGGTCGTATCTCTCGCGTGTCCCAACGCACGCTGCATGCCGGGAGCAAAGGATGCCGTAGCCGGGTCGGGGGTAGTTGTGAGGCAGGAACAGGGTTTGGGGAAAAACAAAGATGGCGTTGCGGCTGTGAAGGGGGAGGCGGGTATGGGTACAAGCCGGAGCCGAACACGGATTCTTGAGTGGGGGTTCTACTGCATCCTGTATGATGCAAGGATGCACAGGATGATGCAAGCCAAATCCCGTTGATAGCCATCTTGCTCGGAAGCTTATCTAATATAGGGCTTGAGAATGGGATGTATTCAAGGTTGGGATGAATAATTTTGTCGAGAAGCGTTCTCATCTGACACAATATACATTTGTTTATCAGCACTCAATTCGGGAGGGTAATCACTCCGCCGTCGCACCTGGATCTGTACCGACAGGAACTTTCCATTGCCCGTCCTGCGGAGTTAGTACCCGAGCCTCGAACGTCCACTTACTTCACGCTCTACCAATATGGTTTCATGCACAGGCTTCCGGCCCCTTAGCATTTACTCTTCTCTCTCTGCTTCTTAACTTCAGGCTGTCCGTGTCAATGCCATTGCGCCGCTTTGTCACTCTTCCGTGACCCTCCCCAATCTATATCCCCGACTACCTCATACTCTTCGGTGATTTTCCTTCTTCATCCTCCGATCTCCCATCACCGCCTTTCCCAACGACAATCAACAGTCATACTCGCTTTTTAATAACAACCTCGCCTCAACCCCCCTGATTCAACATTAGCACTCACCCCGTTGTGGCGACATGTCACAGAGGCACTCCAACTCCTCAAACGAGAGCCAGTCCCCCTCCCCAGACAGCCCCGCCAGCAACACTACCTCAGACCCCCTAACAGCGGCCCCGTTGACTTCAAGGCGGTCAGATGGTGCCGACTCCCTCAACGCAAGCTCGCGCGGAACGCCAACCAGGTTGCCGCTAGAACTCTCCAGACCGACCTCAGCGGGACGGGGTGGCTGTTGGTCTGTACTACTTACCTATCTGCGTTCTCGCCCATCGGCTGACAAAGATCTCACCACAGGACTTGTCGACTGCGCAGAAAGGTGTGTCCGCCCTCTTCGGTAATGCGTTCCGTCCCTGATGTGGGCCTGGAAGAAATGTGACGAACAACGCGAGGGCGACTCTTGCTATACCTGCAGGCGGCTACAGATCGACTGTCTGGGGTGGGGGGCGAGACGACCAGAATGGATGCGGGTGCGTGACTCGACCACCTTTTGCTGACGTCCCCTGACCCGTCAGCAGGACAAACGCAAGGTGGAGGCGTATAAAGCAGAAATCAAGGCAAAATTGACCCGAGCTGGTCTCATCCGCGGTCAACCACGTTCCTCCATAATACAGGCCAACTCGTCCTCGTCCTCGTCGACAGTCTTTGCCACAGAACAGTACCAGGGACCTGCCAATGGATCAACCATTCATCCCCTTATTCACGAAACTGGCGCACCTAATCTGACGATCATGGAACCCATACAAACGCATAACCAAGGCGAGAGCCCAACAATAGTGATGTTCGGTGAGCCCTACGAGTCAACAGCTGTTCACTGACTCAGGCGAATTTCAGGACTACCGCACGGCTCACCTTTCAGCTTGAACCTACCTCCGATCGATTCGTCTTTCCCACAGATGGTCAGCTATTCACCATATACCCCATCCACAACAATCTCTTCCTCGCATCCATCACCCCGAGACCTTGGACTGTTTGATCACCCCTTTGATTGCATTGCTCCACAAGCGCCGTTCAGCCACGAAGCCACCGTGTTGTCAGCACTCCCACTCCAAAGGGACCATGTGGTCTACTATTTCGATCACGTCAAAAAGTCACTTTTCGCGTTCGCGGGTAACTCGGCTGCAAATGCAATTTACTCGGTAATGCCTTTTCTTTATGAAAATAAACGCCCACCTGGAACTGATGTATCCTTCAAAAGATCGTGTCTCAAGACCCGCAGGGTCCACTGGCGAACGCCGTGTGTGCTCTATCCAGTCTCCATAACATGCGTATTCGTGCCGCAAATGGACTCGAGCCTGCAAACATTACCCTAGAAAACTCACAAGCAATAATATTTTATGACACTGCCCAAGCACAGCTGTACAAACCTCGAGAGGGGGTATTACCAGAAGAAACCGCCAATGCTGCGATTCACCTCCTCGGTTTCTCCCTATTTTCGGGTGGCGTAACCGACTGGCGGCCAATGCTGGATATCGCCAACGACTGGATGGCGCAAACAGGGATCCCGGCACACGAAAACCCGAAACTAGCCATGATGGGCATGAGTCAAGCGGCGCGGCTAGCAATGAAGGCCACCATGGTGAGACCATTCATGGGAGAATGCCTAAACAAAACTGATTCAATCTGGATAGTGGTTGGATGTCATGTCGACGATTACCCTGCATACCATTCCCAAACACTTGGCGTTCTATCGACGATTATACCGGGGAGGAGGGGGTTACTGGTCGGCTACTTCGGGGATGAGTGCCAAGGAAGACTCGGACTTGCGAGTGGACAACTTAACTGGGTGCCCGGACGAAGTATTACTTGGTATTGCCGAGATCTCTACCCTCTCGTGCTGGAAAACACAAGAGATACGGAAAGGCTGCCTTAGCATGAAAGAGCTCATTCGACGCGGAAACATCATCGAAAGCCACCTTCGTTCATGCGAGACTACGTACTCGCGCGAGCCCGACCAAACCCCGCTGCACCCAGACCTTCCTTTGGATGATGACCCGACTACGAAGGGAATGACAGGGATTCCAGCTGTCGTTGACATGCGAACGCTGGTGGCAAACATATATAGAGAGGCCGCAGTCTTGTACTTGCACACGATATTAAGCGGTGCACTTCCAGGTGAGGATGACGACACCAAGGGATGTGACACCCTGACTTATGATGTGGCAGGTGTGCCGGAAATCGTCCAGTCCATCGATGTCATCGTCCAGCTTGTGCACCAATTACCGATGTCTTCGCTTGATCGGACGCTAGTGTTCCCAATGTGTTTGGCAGGATGCCTGACGGACGACCCTGTGAAACGGGAAATATTCAAAACGAGACTAGCCAGCCAGCAGAGTCAGTTCGGGAATATCCATCAGGCATTGATGGTCATGGAAACAACCTGGCAGCGGCGGGGTACGAGAGGAGGCACAGTCGAATGGCGCGACCTATTGCATGTCCAAGGGAGGAATCTGCTCTTGCTTGTTTGAGACTGGCGGAGACGATGAGCCCGTTCGCGTCACCATAGTTTTACTCTACTCAGCCTATATATCTCCGAGGGTTAGAGCGTTTTAAGGTAGTATTAGTGCAACCATTAGTGTGTCCTGCAATGTCCTATCAGCCAACTTAATTATGAACCAAGAAAGCTTACTCTGACCGTGACACCGAGTTGTGGGGAGGCAAGTTGAAGGGCGCGACTCCGACCCCGAGTTATATCCCGACGGCACGGGAATTGCGCCACATATACATGATACCTGATCAGTGCTATTATGTAATTTCACGTTGCGAAGTAAATTTACGAAATAAATCAGCACGTGACCAGCGCGTCGTGAATCTCAACCGCGAGGCAGCACAGCTCTTCTTCAGTTTCACAGTCATGTTCAAGGGCATTTTGCCATCCAAAAGATTACCCTCTGCAGAATTCACGATGGTTACAAACATAGACGACATCTCCAACGGAAAGGAGAACCTCCCAGACCCATTTTCTGCAGCACCTGCGAAACCCGTCAAGGGCAAGGACAAGCCAAACCACGAAAAGTCCAAATCAGTGAAGGCGTTGCAGCACTTTTCTGCTGAATCTGTCGTCACGAATCAGGCGTTTGACAGACTCTTGGCAAGTCGTGTGTGCGCGGATGTCTCCCCGATGCTAACAGAAATGAACAGGACGACCTGCAAATCCCACCCACCCTCCGTCCAAAGCTCGCCAACATGGACGCTACCGTGAAAGCGGCTATGCTCAAGTCTTCTCATATCATGACCACCAACCAATCCGCCGTACCTGGGGGACCTTCACCCACTACCCCTCGTACAGTGCGCAAAGCACGCAGTATCGAGTCCATCACTTCTCCGCACATCCCTCTCTCCGCCATGGACTCTGACACTCAGCACAATCGAGGTGGATCGGGGAGCCCTGCGTTCGCTGGCAAGAGCACCACGGACCTCCACGCCATCGATAGCTCGAACAAGTCGCATGGCAGAGGTGCATCGTTGGATGCCTCCCAAACCCTTTCGCGTGTGAATGCGCCCGTCATCCCCGGGCAGCTCGTGGCCAGCAAATCCAAGGAAAAGGGCTTCGGGAAGGGGATTACGCCGGTCAAGTTCTGCAGCATCTTGACTTCCTCGTCTAGCACTGCGCTCGATGTAGAAATCGTCAAAAAGCTCAAACTCATGCTGAGAAACGAAGCAGCAAGGTACCCGTCTACTTTTGTTTGATTAGCAAGCCTCGTTTTAACTTTCTTTAGTTGGACAGAGGATTTCCTCCGCGCAGGGGGATATAGTGCGCTGCTCACCAGGTTGAATGAAATTCTCGAAGTCGAATGGCGGTCAGTTCTCTCCTATATTATCGAGATGTCAAGATCTTGACCCGAGTTATAGTGAAGAACAACACGATGATCAGATGCTTCACGAGTTGTTACGGTGCTTCAAAGCCCTCTCCACGTCCTCAATTGGATGCTTCGCCCTCCGAAGCTCCTGCCCAACTCCGTTTGTCCAGCTGATCTCGTTACTCTATTCAGACAAGAAACCTGGCGACGTAGCAACCCGTCAACTCATCATTGAACTGGTGCTAGTCCTTTTCGAGATTTATCCAGCATCATCTCTTCCCTTTTCTGGTGGACGCCTCCGCCGTGAGGCATGGGAATCTTCAGGATCATCCAGCAATGTGATCACCCTGCCTGCCCCTCATAAAAACTTTTTCTCGCTTATTCGCGCCCTCTTGTTGACACCGGCTCCTCCACCCACTGAATCCCCCGCGGCTCCGGTGTCTCCACACGCATTTATCGAGTCATTGCACCGTCCAAGGATATATAGGTCGTATTTGCAAGAGCTTTCTGATGTCTGCCGGGACTATTTCTGGGTCTTTTGTCATCCAAACAACACTATATGGAATCTCTTAGAAGTCGATGAAGGCAAGGTCGAGAAACCCAAGGCACCTGGAGGTATGACGGGCGGGGTGGAGTTCGAGGCGATGGGCTACTTTGTAAGTTGGCAAGTAGATTTTCTGGACTTGTTTGCTAATCGGACTAGACAGCGCATCTCAAGCTCATCAACGCTATTTCTAAATCCGTCCATGACCTTAATGCCTCCAGTGAACACGAGATGTCGGCCCACCGCTTTCACGTGGATCTCTTCGCTTCAGGTCTTGAGCGAATCATTCTGGTATGACGAGTTTCTTCCGTTCGAGTCTGCTCGCTTATTCTCGTCTAAGATTTCACGCAAAGCATCCACAGCATACTATCCTAACCTCCATTTGGAGTTGTCGCGATACATTCAGTGGGCGAACCTAGCCAAATTTGAGTTGCCTTGGACCGTGTCACGACTAATTGGCCCCCCTCCAATTGCGTTATGCAAGCAGCGGCCCTCAAAGACAAGCTCGGGCGATAACCAGAGTCCGCACAACTCTCCGAGCAAAAAACGGACCGCCCCGCCTCCTGGCTTGGTCAGCTTACCGCCCGCAAACAAGGTAGAGCCAATGAAATTTGAATGAAGCCCTGGTCAACTACACGCATTCGTTATTTTCCCGCTGCTTCTTGGTTGTGCGCTATGACAGTTGCATTCGTGTAGCCTTGACCTCCTCTCCTTACCATGCTGACTGCCCTAACCACTCTCTCCATTACCCTGTTGTACTACATGTTGTCACACCCGAGCGCAGGCGCTATCCAAACTTGTATGTAGAAGTGAAAATATGATACACGAGCTGACGCGATCCAAGCATACACATGAAAATACCCTAGTCTGATATAACCAATTTACGGAGACACGAGGGGAATGCTTAGCCGACGTCTACGACGTGGCTCAAGGCTCTCTACGCTATACGATCACTAGCATGCACTAGTGGTGACCATGACCACCCAAGAGACGCGACGTCTCTTCACCAATGCCCAACCTATTGTGGCGTCCGCGGAATTTCAGCTCAAGGCCGATCACGCAGCGCATGATCCAGCAGAGGGAGAAGACGGCGAACCCGAGCCCGCTCCAATGGACGAACCCGGAGCGCTCTTTGCTCTGCTGGACGACGACCCCGAAC
>JBBPTY010000398.1:4627-18853 GCA_038094335.1 Tylopilus aff. striatulus | reverse complement strand
ATCCTAGCTCACGTTGAGATTCCGTTGCGGCCCCTGGTTCCTCTTCTTTGTGTTCTTTCCTAGCGCGTTTGAGTGGTCGACTTGTGTTCGTCGACGTCACTTTGACTGGTTTGTACTTCAGCTCATCAGGATCAGCGAGCCTAGTTGCTCTTCTGGTCTGCACCATCGGAACAGTGGAGCAATCGATTTTCCAGAGATTAGATATATGCGAGGTGAGAGCACGGCGTGCGGTGAAGCGGCGAGTCACCAGCATAGACGGTCAAATACATGCCCCCGCAAGTGATAGTTACTTCCACTCGGAAAGAGCCGACCCCACCTTGATTGTGACCACATCATTCATATGGGGCTTATCCAGAAGTCCCCACTACCAATACAGACTTAATGCTACGCGACAGTTGACCGTGGAGAGATCCACAGTGGACAAAGTAAGGTACTCGTAGTTCGGGCTCAAAACAGGTCCGGTTCATGGCGATAATGACCTTTCGTTGGGGCGGGGACCAGGCAAAATGCAGGATCAACGGCAACCCGCTGGGAAAGCCTTTGGCTTTGAAGGTTCGTTCAGATTCAGATTCAGCGTTATAAATATTGCGATAGAAGACTCATTGAAACCCGCGGCCACAGTTCACTACCCCTTTCGTCCTTTTTGTTTACACGGCTCTGGCGGATCGCCGTTGTGATCTCTGCCAAGCTTGGCTATCACTCCTGCTGCGGATGATATTTTCTACTCCATCGACTGGTCCGGTGTTATCTTGGATGATGTCGTGCGCTGTCTACCTCCTGGCTGTCATAGTTGACCTCAGCCATACTAGCCCTTGCACAGGGAGCTTCTGTATAAACTCGCTTTTCCTCTTCCAAGTGGTCCAGCCAATTCTATCTGGGTCGGTATTGACGGATACAAATGCAAAACCCATGCTCTGCACCAGGATATATTACTATTGCATATGCCCAGAACGGCGGAAGCGTCACCTCCGTCTTGGTCAATAGCATGTTAATTGCCATCGCGTATGTGTAGGAGAGATAGAACAAGGAGTTCTCGATATCTTTTTTGTTCATAGGATCCTGCTGGTTGTTTTGTGCAAATAGATCATCCGCGAGATTGTATGGATAAGTGACCAACTGCAACTGAATTCCTGTCGCCGGACTCAGACATCTGCGTTTGTCCGTGAGCAAGTGCTGGTAACGCCTAAATAGTAAGTCCATCAAATCTATATGTACAATTTAAATATTCATGTCTTTGTCCTCCTCAAAGCTCTCCATGACAGGCACCAAGCTGCACTGAGTAAACCTATTGGCGGCAGTAGCCAGCTCAGCATCCACGTCCACCCCACCGCCCTCTCTAGCTTTCCAATGCACGACATCACCTCTCCATCGAGATCCACAAGTAACCCCGAATTGTCGATGACGATGTCGGCATACGCGACCTTGGACGTGATTGAAAGTTGCGCGTTGAGTCGAGAAGACGCATCCGCACGAGTAGACTTATCTCTGTTCATGAGACGCTGTAATTGGAGTTCTGGGGAGCTAAGGCGAAGAACAGGCGAGCCCGGTGTGAAAAGACAGTACCTCGAGGAAAGACAAGCCCAGACGCACCAGTACACGACGACGATCTTGCCCATCCACGCCCACAGCCCTCCTTCAATCAACAGTGGTACGTCCACCACAGCCAATTTCTCGCCCCGGATCCAGGCCTTGAAAACGTCCCAGAGGATAGTCCGCGTGACGGCGGGGTGGACGATCCCGTTTAGAATTTTTCGCTGTTTCTCGTCGCTGAAAACGATGCTACCGAGTTTCTTGCGGTCGATGGGGCGGGTATACCAGTCTCGGTCATGGGCAGTCGCGGAGGAGCCTATGGAAGAGGGTGAGAGGACGCCCGTCCCGAAGGTCTTGACGATTTGTTTGTGTGCACGCGTGCCCGGTTCGACGACTTGCCTCGCGATGACGTCTGCGTCGATGATGGGAATGCCATGGGAAGCGAGGAGGGCCGAGACGGTTGATTTTCCAGTTGCTATTCCACCCGTGAGACCGACGACTATGTATTGGACGGGAGATAATCAGGAGGATGTCAGAACGAAACAGGGGAAAAACAAATACCAAGCATCTGAGCAAATATTATATCGGGTCTCACCCTCGGGACGAGCTGGGTTCAAATACGCTTCGTGGTTCCACCAGTCAACCTGCGTGCTCCACTTCGAGCCAGTTTCGGTCACGAGGCACTGCTCACTTGTAAGTGATTCTCTGATTTGTACTAATGCGCCTGGATCCACAAGGGTTCAACAAATATACCCATATATATAATCACTGTTTGCCAGTGAAAAATCTGAGCCGGTGCTATCTGGATACTACATGAATCTTTTGAACTACACTCGCCACGATGAAGATGGCGGATCAGAAAGAAGTATCTGTGCAGAAGAACGAACGTTCGGCCCATCAAAAATTTGCCGCGACAAGTGGTTTTCCCAACGTCAAGTCAAGAGCCACTCCAAAGATGTGGTTGTGCCGATGAGTCAAGCCGTCCGCCATAATACCAGAAAACGTCCTTCAGAGGATTTTGGGATGCTTACGATCCCTATTCGCAATGCTGCAACTCGACCCTGAGAAGGTGAAGAGTAAATGGTTTGAGCCTATCATCTCCAACTGAGTCACGGTGGAGCAAGTTTAGTCCACAGGTTCATGTCAGGGATAACTCAGCAGCATCGCCACTCGATTTCTATGCCCATACGGTTATACCTTGGAGTATGCTGAGCACACCAATGCCGCCATTGATATTGATGTGCCGAATTACAGCTCCAGTACCTTTGAGCATTGGAGTTGTTGTCGGTGGATATGAATGGCTTCTGCTTGGACAGTAGCCTTTACGTCAAGCCTTTCGGGTTTTCTGGGGACGCTCGCCCTCGAATAGCCATGATTATTGGTCGTGGCAGCTTGGTGCGTAACGAATGAAGTAATGATCCGTTGCACGCTTTCGACTGCATTGTCGCATGATGCATGCCGTCCCATGTTGGCGCACATGGCGTTACGCCCTGTGACGTCGCTCGCCATTCCACACTCGTCATAGTACTTATCACATGTCTTAGGTAGCATTCCACTGTGGAGGATATAACCCCCAGTGGATAGCTCGTACAGTAGTCGTCCAGTCCCCCTCATGTGGTAGCACCGTCGTATCCATACGCTTCATCCCCACCTCAGGTCCCAACATCCCATGGATTTCGCTATACGCCACGTAACTTGGTAAACTCATGTTTAATGGCGGCGTCATGGCACATGGTGCGTACATTGCCCATCCACATCGAGGTCGAGCTCTTTTCGGTTCGGGTGCAATTACTATGTGCGCGCTTCTTCTGGTGATGGGACACAGGTTATCGCAGACGAATTACGCGGCCAAGCCTTGCTGAATGTCACTGGCAGATGTTTGATAAGTGTGGAGTCGCTGCCTTGATGATGATCCGAGGACACTAGAGCTCTCAATGATCCCGGACCACGAGAGCAGAGCCTGAGAAGGCAAACAAGATCGGCCAACCGTGTGTGTGTGTGTGTGTAGTTCACTTGTTGAAAGGCTGTTGTACTGCTGCCAAGTGGGGTGGAACTTGGAAGGAAGAATCGATACCGACCGCCAGCGGTGCAATGATGGGGGTAGAAGACAAGTTGACATTGGTTCCCCCGGCACACCGACACGAAGGGTAAATACCATGTAATGGCTCTCATACAGCTAGCAACTTTGTTCCGACCGTCCACATTCCAGGATTACAAGAATGAACGAAGGAGAGTCATATCTGTGATAGCGACCCAGTGATAATGTAGTTACGAATCCGCATGAACAGAGTGAGACAAAGAGATGATCGGGGATCGCATCAGAACGAGAGCACTGTCGTAGCAGTGAAAAAAGGGTAAGGTGGGACCACGAGTATGAGTGAGGGAAGTAGAATATAAATACTATGCAAAAAAGCAATTGGAAGAGATCGTAAATGGCGAATGAGCGCAGCGTGTGTACCGATAGTTGGTAAACGGAGTATCAATGAAGACAGCATGAAGAGTGGAAAGACCCAGAAAGGGCATAACGTGTTATCGAATATGAAGCGAACAGGTATATCACTGGGGATGCCACTATTGGCCTTGAGAGGGACCGGTTGGAGGATGAGGATGCCCTTGTATACTGCCAGGCGGGGGTGACGCCATCATCGACCGTAAATCATATCCTAGTCCAGCATCAAACGGTGAGAACGGTCGAACATCCAAGTGAGGATTAGCCATTGGAGAAGCTACCCGCGTAGGTGCAAGCGGGAGAGTATCGAGGGCGCTGGCCAACCCCACTCCAAGACTGTCATAGTATCGTCCGCGTAGATCGGCTTCCTGCGTTTCTTGAATATATTCTGCGGGAGGGCGGGGCATTAATGGTGGCGGTGGTGGTGGCGCCTCCCACGTAGGGGTTGCAGTGGCGTATGGGTGACGGGAAATAGGTTCATCTGATGCTTGGCCGTTTGCCGCTGCTTGTTGCTCAGCTTCGTACTTGGCACGTAGCTGCGCTTTCTCTTCGGCTGCGGACAGCGGTTTGAAGCCGTTCACCGTCGGGGGAGCAGGTGGAGCGCGGGAACCATTGACACGCGGAGGGCTCTGGGGTCGCGTCATCCGCTCCTGTTGTTCACGCTGCTGTTGCAAAAGTTGTGCGACTTTGTCCTGCTCTTCGAGCCGCCGTTTCAGTATTTCCTTCTCTGACAACCCACTCCCTTCAGCTGGTGGCGGGCTAGTATATGCAGGCGCGTCGATTGAGTAGGGCGGAGACAAAGTGTGGTCTTGCAGTTGTGCCTGCACCTGTGCTTGTGCCTGGGCAGCGAGAGCTGCAGCGTCCTGTGCTTCGTACTGTCTTCTCAGCCGTTCTTTCTCGTTCAAGTACTGGGGCTGGCTGCTGCTGCTGCCCGACGCCTCAAATGGAGGAGGCATGTCTGACCTACCCGGTTGGCCAGAGACGTCACTCTGTGGGAACAAGCTGTCGTAGGCGACAGGTACACCAGCCCCAGCGGAAGAGCCTGCATCATCCTGGGCTGTAATTTGTAGGCTCTGGTTTCGATCTACGGCGAGCTTGGCATCTTGGTAACGTTTCAGCGCTGCTTTCTCTTCCGCGGCCGACGGATAGTGAGGTACTCTGGTCGTCGAAGTGGGAGGTGAGGGCGGTGAAGTTCGACTATTGGACGTGGGTGGGCCATCGCTTGAAATGGGTGCTATGGAGGAGACCGCCTGTTGGTACAGAGCAGCCCCAGCTGAGATAGCGGGGCCTGGTACGATGCTAGACGAGTACGATTTATCTCGAGTAGGAGGAGAGTTCGCTTCCGAACTACTGCGACTGTGGATGGACGGCGAGGAAACGCCATACGCTTGCGTACGCTTCGCAGTAGCCTGAGCGTGTTCGTATAACCGGATCTTTTCTGCTTCTGCCGTTGGCCAGGGGGCCGACTTCTTGGACGTGCCGCTTGGGGAGCCGACACTGGAAGAGACCTGTCTATCTGTCAGTCAAAAGACCGCCCGTCCAAAATGTCAATCTCACGTCGCTAGCCGCTGCAGCACTTGCCATGGCAGCTGCCCCTTGAACCCGTTGCACCTGCGCCACCGCATTCTCGTATAATACCTTCTTCTCGTTTTCAGCAGTAGGCCATGGTTTCTGCGAGCCGCGTGGTACTGTCGTCGTTCTCGATACTTGAGCGCTGATCCCTTCTGCAGCGTCCTTTTCACTGATATTCGTAATCGTTAACCTGTTCTGAGCATTTGCACTCGGTCGTCTCCGCGTCCGTGGTTCAACACCGCCATCGATAGAAAGGAAGGAATCACCGCCCAGTCCACCTCGGGAATTGGGTCGTTTACCAGAACCGTATCCTGGCTGGTCAACTGTTCCTGTTCCGGGTCTTGCTCCAGCACCATTCCCTAGGGCCCCGAGCTCATCCGTCTCTGGCAGCGTGTTTGCAGTGCCATTGAATCCCGAGGCGGTACCGTACTGAGTCTTAGCTGGCACGGGAGGGGAGCGACTATTGAGTTCGTTGAAACCAGACATCCGGTTGGGACCATTCTGATTGTAGGAGTCGGCCGTGAGGGGCCGTGTGACAGAAGTAGTAATAGGCACAGTGGCTGCTGGGCTCGAAGGCGATGTTAAACATAGACTTGGTGCATGACCAATGCGTCTGCGACATGAGAGGGATTTCATCAATACGAAACACGGGAAAATAGAGGTTTCGACTACTCACCTGATGGCTTCTTCTGATACATTCCTACGAGCAAGATAACGTTAAGGTCAGCTCTATCCTTGAATAAGGTTCGGGCCAACTCTACTCACCGAGGCCAGTTAGATACAATGACAGGCAACTCCATTGTGACACTCTGCATCGACCCAATCCAGGCCCTCACAATAATCACATAAGTGATGTCAATGTGTCTCGCGGCATTCAGCGTTGTGGTCGTGTGTGTGTTGGGAATTAAACACCCCAACTCGGCTTTGTGTTGCGTGCCATTATACAAGGTCACGTTTAGAGGGACTTTCTGTTCCCCAATATCGGCTACCTTGATCTGGGGTCCACTCCTTTTTGTAGTCGCTTGTGGGCCCGCACGAAAAATGGTGGTTTCTTTCAGTGTGAACTCGAACCCACGGAGGATGACGGGATGAACGGCGTCGGATTTCAGGATGGCCATAACGGAGACACGGTCACCAGGCCCATAGCATGTTCGCCCGCGGTCCACGGTGAGGTGGACGCCTTCTTGGTGGACAGAACGTGATTCAGGTTGGGAGTAGACGGGCCACGTGGAGTGTAGTTCGTGTTTGTCAATTATAATCGTTGTTGCTTGAGAAATGATAGCTGTTTTGCGACGGCGGAAAAAACCCCTGGCGGGCTTTAGAAAAGATGGAGTTAATTGGCAGGGAAAACAACGCACTTCTTGCCGAGAATGCAAACGGTTGCAACAAGCTCGTATCGAATACCAGCTGCGAGCCATACTTAAATTGCATGAAATACAACCTACATACTAGATCAACTTACCACCCCTGTCCAATGCAATACTAGGTGGTATGGACTCTGGGATACGAATCAAAAACGGGAAATCTTGCTATCAACGCCATCACGATCAATAAGCACTCTTACGGGAAGTATTACATCACGTACAGATTGCAACACGGAGTAATCCTCGCTTGACTGCCAAAGCGGAATGGGACTTGGGCCGACATGGTCAAAATAGGAATTTGCTTGGCCACCGCCAGGCAGTGTCTCAATTTTCTTGAGTTCGACGCGTACCCATTTGGCTTTGGCACCTGCAACCCCCACGCGAATTTCAACAGCCTGCAACACGTTGTTCGTTGGATAGTGTATGGTGGTGAATTCCAATCAAGACAACATGAGATAGGAGCACGAATATGTCAGGAACGAGTTTACAGGGTCGGTTTAGAAAGGGACACATACCCCCTTGACGGCGGCTTGTGGGCGGTCCTTTGCGCCAGGTGGAATTCCAGGATAGCCTGATCACCATACGCGCACGCAAATCAAATCATCGCCGACACCAGAGACATAGACCGAATTCCAGAATAGTCACAAATGCATCAAGTAGCCAAGCCGCACACGCAGAACATTAGCTTTTGGATAGATTATAAGGGTGCGAGTACACGCACCGACTACAAAGTCGACGTTCGGAGGCGGTTGGAGGGCACTGAAGTACGAACCACGTAAGCCAAAGAGGTGTGAATGGAAAATTTTGACGCACATCCTCACGTTAGCCATTCCTCTTGCGTAGACTCACTGGCCCTCCTAACGATTCGACAAGCTTGTGAACGGCCAAAAATGAGTAACGAGGGGGAGAACGAGCGTCGAAGGAAGGAGGGAAACTTGAAAATGGCACGAGGATCCGTTGGCTACCGGTGTACGTATTACTAGTAACTCAAGTCGTGAGTTCAACGTCGTCGCCGCGTGTCTGGATAGTCGGGGTTCAAGCGTTCATCGCCCGCGAGATGGTAGATCAGCGGATAGAGAGATGGTGTCAACTTTAAAAATGTGTCCAGCGCAATGGCAGTGAACCTGTTTGCACAGCCCTGCTCCTCCCATCATCACTCAACAATCTCACACCCTCATGATCAACATATTAGCAGTGGCTACATCAACTAGATAAAGAAAAACTGTTAGAACTTAAACTCCTTGCCCTTCTTCATCTCTCGCTCCTTGTCCATCTTTTGCTTCTTCTTCGCCATCTCCTTGGCCACCATATCAGAAAAGTCTTCCTTTGAACCAGCGACACCGGCAGATCCACGCGAGTGTTGGTCGTATTTCCGCCGGAGCTCTTCTTCCGAGAGCCCCTCCAGCTCTGAAGCATCCAACGATACTTCCACCCCGTTTGCCTTTCGCTGTGGCACTCGTCAACCAAATGAACCAGAATTAGCCTGTAGCTGTACCTTGGTCCCTCTGTCGTCTCCCAAAACAGGTATAGGCGCGCCGGTTGCACCAGCAACGGCACTAATATCGTACCCTCTTTCGCTTCCCATGAGTCCCCGCACTGACGTTTGCTTCTCCGGGACAACCTGATACAACGCCCGTGGCCCGGTGTCTTCCTCCTTCTCCCTGGACGGTGCTGTCTTTCGGAGCTCCAGAAAGTCGGGTGTCTCGAGTCCCCCAGCGACGGTAGATACGACAGATGTAAGACCTGAAGGCGTTTCCAAGCCAGACGGTGTCTGTAAGCCATCCGCAGGAGCAGCGGCCTCGGGCGCCTCTTCGGCTTCCGACTCTGATCCCTCCTCCTCCTCTTCCTCCTCTTCTGTAAATTGTTCAGTGAAGACTTCTGTCGTATAAAAGGCGGGAGTAATTGCTTACCTTCTTCAGGCTCGAGCTCGCCCCACGTATTCTTGTCGATTGGCTCGCCAATCTGAACGATTGGTTTACGTGAATAAACAGCAGCCTTTTCAAGTCAGAGTACGTACATTAACATCACTGACTTTGGGCAACACGCCAAAGACATCACCATACAGGGGTCGGTTGTACTCATCTAGAGGAGGTTTGCCCCAACCGCCTGGATGGAAACCCCACTGTGCGCCTTCTGGTATTGGCGCGTTCAAACCTGGTATGCGAAGCGTCGGATAGCTCGGTGGGGGACCAAATCGCTGCATGCTGATGAGCCATGGGGGTGGTGCTAAGGGTGGGATAGACAAGGCTTCCACGAGTTCGGGTGACAGATCACCAGGTCGCTTTTCCTTCAACGATGTCTCGAATTCTTTCCCTTCGTAATACCTGTGCAGAGTGACCCCAAGTCATTATATGAACACACTTGCAGCATCGCATGCACTCACATTTCCCCAAAGCTCGTAACTACGGGCTTTGTTGCAAACTTGAAGAACGCGTCATGCAGTTTCTGGTAGTCAATATCCACCTTTCCCATCTTGGGCTGAACCCGCTCTCTTGTCTTCGCTTTGAGCGACATGTTTGCCTCCTTCTCTTTGATCGCGTCCCTCATGGTGGCGATGCCGGTGTCTGCGATGTATGCCGGCAACTGGAATGGTGGCTTTTCAATACCTCTCTTTCCCTGCAGATAATCCCTCTTCGCGCTCCAGTGCGCAGGGATAGGTACAGAATTTCTGTAGCATTTCAGATGTAGAAGTAGCCTTGGATCTGCCGCGGACGGATCCGTCCACTCGACCATCTCAGGTTTTGGAACAAGTTGCTTGAGTTCGGCGATGGTGAGTCGGGAGAGTTTGCGTTGCTTCTTTTTCGAAAGAGGCTTTTTGGGGGCGTCTGAATTGTCCGAACCGGCATCGGAAGCCATATCGTCGTCGGAGTAAATGACTTCGCCTTTCATGGGCTCAGAGCCTTTAGACTGAAACAGAGAGGAAAGACGGTCAGCCTGATGGCACGATTGAATGGGCGTGGAAGAGGGCACCTCTGATACGTCATTAACAACTTGGAACTTGGCAAATATGTCGGAGAAGGCCTCGAAGGCCGGGTCGTCTTTGACGTCCAGTTGCTCGACCACGTACTCGACATTGTCGCTAAAGTCTACTGAGCGCCCTCCCTTGAAGGCGACCTTTCCATTTGGGGTGATGTCATTTGGTTCCTGCATGGAGTGTCAGCGACCTTCAGCGCGCAGAACACGTACAAAGTCGTACCAATATCGTCTGGTCCGAGACGGCGGCGGCAGCCTTCTTCTGCTTTGCCTTGGCGCGGCGTAGCTGGTTTTTGGATTTAATGGCCTTTGCGTGTGTATTAGAGGCTGCAGTTATACCGTTCACTGCGGCGGGCATCGCTGTGATATCCTCTTTCGAATAGATGTCTTTTTTGCCGTGGGTGTATCTCTCGAGAGCGTGCGCGACGACGAGGAGCGGGTCGCCGACGTCGAGGTTGACGATGAGTAAGTCTGACCGCCAAACGATTAGGTAATCCAGCAGAAGAGGGGTCGTCGGGGGTCATTAATATCACGTGTTTGCACAATATTCCCACGGCACAAGCTGATTCTCCGCAGAGTTTCCCTGTCGGTCTTGGTTTCACTACGACGACATGGCAAAGAAAAAGAATAAGCAGGTCGGTGCCCATTTCATCCGCATTCAAGTGTGGCCAGGCCTAATGAGTCGTTACTAGGTTATCCGGCCATGGTGCTGGTATTGCGAACGAGAGTTTGAAGACGAGAAAGGTGAGTGTCAAATTTTATCGAGCTTGGACGTTATGTTAACTCGTGTTGCGATCCAGTCCTTATGCAGCACCAGAAGGCGAAGCATTTCAAGTGTAACATGTGTCCTCGTCGCTTGAATACCGCCGGAGGTCTCGCTGTTCATATTCAGCAAGTTCACAAACTCGAGCCCGACAAGTGAGCTGGTTTCTCTTCTCATTCTCTCATCGATCTCATATCCCCTATAGTCTGCCGCGCATTGAGAATGCCCTTCCTGGCCGTGATGGTTACGAAGTCGAAATATTTGGCATGGAGGGTATCCCGGCTCCTGACGTGGCAGACTACAAGCGTCGCAAGGAGATTGAACTCGGTCTCGCCGCTGGTTCAATTTCCCAACCACAACCCAAACGTCCCAAAGTGGAGAACAAGCCATTATCAGAGGATGAACTTCGTGCTCAACTCGAGGCCCACAAGGCGCTCATGGGCGCTAGCTCGGGCGATGCTGCTGCGGCAGCAGCACCAAGCACGTCCGAAGGCGGGGCAGTTTATGGCGCACCACCCCAGGCCTACACAGCCCCTCCCATGCCTGCCATGTCGATACCACCGACTGGAATGTCGCCACCTCCCGGGATGGCACCAAGTATGCCACCAGCTCCCTACGCGCAACCGGGAGGTGTACCTCCTACCGGGGCATTCCCAGGTGCGCCGCCTCCATTCCCTCCCTCTTTCTCCGGTATGCCTGGTGCGGCCGGTTTTCCACCTGGGTGAGTCCATACCTCGCTTGCAAGGTTTGTCTGGTCTTGTTCAATTGATACTGACAATTGCTTTCTATCTTGTCTATGTTTAATTTGATGCTATACTAGGCCTTTACCACCCGGATTTTCATTACCCCCTCCAGGTGTCATGCCACCCCAACCTGGTATGATTCCTCAAGGTACGCCTCCATTCACACCGGGCATGTCTCGCCCACCCCTCGCACCTCCCCCCGCATTTGTTCCCGCTGCTTTGCCTTTCCCTGTCTCCAACATGAATGGGGCTGCAACACCTACCACTCCTACCGTGGGAAATGGCACGCCTACTCCAACGCCACAATCGAAACTTGTACCTCCTGCCGGGTCAGTGTCCGCTCAAAATCAGCCGCCACCACTTGCACTTCCAAATCCAGCCTTTGAACAAAAATATATGCCATTTAAGAAGAAGACAGAACTCAAGTATGGCGATCCAAATTTCTCTCCTGTAGGTTTCCCTTTTGTTTGACCAGGTTGACCGAAACTCTGAGTGTTGCTCTCTTAGGAAGAGAAACGCGCCCATATTTCCAGATACTACTTTGCGAAGGAACCAACAAACATCGCTTCATCATCACCCTCCGCAATCATGGGCCTTGTTCCAGAGGAGACCAGGGGGAAGAAACGTGCTAGAGCCGAGGATTTCCTGTAGACTGCGTCGGTCTCGGTCTTCTTTGAGAACGTTTCAGGTCGCGATGAGTGGATGGTTTTTTCCAGGTTTCGGGCTCATACTGTTGGGAGACGCGTTAGGAACGTGGTGTGGAAGACGGACGATGGAGACTTGATCATCTAGTCCGTCCCGTTCATCTTTAATATCCTCTGTCCCCGGGTTTTTCGCACACAGCTGATCTTCATCTCCTATTTCTCGATCACCACCCTTCCCTTCAAGTGATTCATTGTCAAAACTTGGCAATGGACATGATGCTCAATGACAAAGAAAGACGACATGTATACTCATGTGGTATGAACCTCGATTTTTTCACTGTCTGTCTTACATCTTGCTTTTCCAACTTGGTACCAAGCGGCGGGCGTTGCGCTCAACATGTGTGTGACACGGTCGGTTTGGCCTCTAATATCATTTTCCTTCCCCTCCCCCCCTCCCTCGTCGTTTCTTCCCTTTAGATTGATGTCTTCGTTATCTCTTTTAATATGAGTACACCAACACCCACTTATTGAGTGAATATGCGCCTCGTCTGAGATTCTTTGCGATGATCCTGTGGATCTGCTACGTCCAGACCTGGAGTACTCAAGTATAAGTAGATTACCACGTATGCACATACATATCTGGGGGCATCTGATACACTACAAAGTCACTCCAAGTCGGCCGGTGCCCACAACACACAACGCCCACTTGCATTACCGGTCGCACACCGTTCAACGATGCTCGGGTGTGAACATGTGACCGCCTGAACGGCAGTGATCCTAGTACAGCAGGCGCAGATGAGTGAAAGTGAGGTGGAAAATAGACGAGATGGAAACCCACCGCGCGCGGTCAGACAGTTTGGCGACGAGTTCGCCCTTGGTGACCACCCCTCCGTTGAGCTACCGCACCAATAGAAGTAGGGAGAAGATGGACATACCTTGCAGGAGTAAATGTGAAGGGAGTGATCCATACTCCCGACCTAAACGATCGTACGTCAGTCCTAACTATCGGCCGCGAGCGAAAGACCGCTTACTGAGAAATGGGGGTAAACGTCCGGATTAGGACTCCATATTGCACGCAGCGGCGTCAGCCATCGTCCCTGTATGCGTGCCAGTGTCGTCAATGCACGCTTTCAGGAAACGCACATTTGTTACTCACGGTCTGGCAACTGTGTTTTATTCGGCCAAACGGCGTGAAGGCTGGGAAGAGGGGTGAAGAGTCGTATTTCCCCGCATCAAGTTCCCAAACTATTCGACGACGTCAGCGACGGAGCACGACATATCTGGTATATACCCACTTCGAAGGGTGTCATCGTAACAGGTACTCACGATACTGCGCCCTCTGGGGTCCCAGTACGCAGAAGTGACAGATTTCCCGTGAGCATGTTCGCCTCGAAGGAATCCGCTCCCATTTTTCGACTCGATAAATTCCTGCATCCTCTCAAAATCGAACGCGAGTGAACCAGTGGAGGCTTTCGACGAAGATGACGACGATGGAGGAGAGGTGGCACCAGGTCGGCCTTTTTTGGTCGAGAGCGCGTCAAGTTTTCGAGTGTCCCATAGCCTACGCGGATGGATTAAAATGAGGTAAAAAGGAGTTATCAATTTCTCTTACTTGAGGGAACGGCTGTTCGAAGCCGCCAAGATTAAGTGGGGGCTAGTCGGGTTTACACTGAGGCTTCCTATTTTCTGATCCGACAGCCCGTACCAGCGAGCATGACTGGAACCCTCTCGAAGATCTAGATGAGTTGCACCTCCGGAGGCGTCGGATATCCACATCTCATGTCCGGATGGAATCAGGTCAAGGGAAGTGATCAGGACATCAGAAGAGGAGTATATTTGATGGGAGATGCCCGAAACAAAGGAGAATTCTCGAATGGTACAATCGTAAGATGTTGTGTATAGCTTATGGTAGAGCTCGTAAGAAAACGATTGCGGAATAAAGGGAGCAGACTCTCACCCTGTGTGAGTCTATTGGATCTATCCTGATAGACGAAAGGGATGATTTAGCGGTGGCCGGCCAATGTTGCTGAAGACGCCAATATTTTCCTCCGAGTTCGTTGACAGTAATATCTTCATCTTCATCTGCGACTTCTTCGGCGGGCGCTCGCGCATCCCAAATGCCGAGTTGCCCATGCTTATCTGTGGATGTGTGAGCAGAAAGACAAGCCAAAATCCGATTAGTTTACCT
>JBBPTY010000397.1:0-18879 GCA_038094335.1 Tylopilus aff. striatulus | reverse complement strand
AGGCCCTCTCGTCAAACCGGATATGGCGTATCTCAAACAACACACGCGTCACCCGTACGCTTTGATCATTCCTCAGAACCTGACAGAACATGCCCTGGGGTCAAAGCTGGCCAGCTTGGGCGTGACTGTTCACCGACCCGTCAACGTGGTTGGCCTGAAGCGCAGCAATGAGAATACGCAGCTCACAGACGTTGCATTCGAAGATGGAAGAGTGATCACTGCGAAATACGTGATTGGTGCCGATGGTGCACGCTCTATCGTAAGTCTCTTTTCTTCCGCTCGAATGACATGATGTTGAGTAGTGCATCCAGGTTCGTACATCTGCAGGTATCGGTTTCACTGATCCGATGAGTCAAGAATCGGAGAAGGTGGCCAACCTTGCACAGATGGTCCTCGCCGATGTCACTTTCGATGCTCCAATTCAAGCTACTCCCTTCGGAGGCACTATGTCCCCAGAAAGTTTCTTCCTCTGTATCCCCATGCCTTCCACCTTCAACGACTATCTCATTTCCAACGGACATCCTTCTCTGACCGGCCAACTCTACCGCATGGGATCTGGCGTCCCCTTGGAGGACGGAGAGATCCCACGTTCACCTTCGAAGGAATATCTCCAGAATCTCGTCGATCGCTTTGGGCCTCATGCCCTGTCGTCCGATCCGAACGTGAACTCCCACCACCAACCGATACGTATCAAGGACGTCGTCTGGGCGACCCGGTTCCGCAATCACGCTGCAATTGCCGATACGACCTTCACGCGCCTTGGCTCCGCAGACGCATCGCAACCAGGAGAACCAGAGGGTGGTGTGATCGTTTTGGTAGGTGACGCGGCACACATTCATTCCCCCGCCGGTGGGCAGGGTATGAATCTCGGCCTGCGCGACGCCGTGTTCTTGGGCGAGGCGTTGTCGAAGCACATGCATGCCGCCGAGACCAAGTCACTTGCGGAAGCGGACGCGATCCTGCGCGACTTTGCGGTGGTGCGGCATTCCCGTGCGCTTGAGGTTATTGGACTTACCAAGAACCTACTGGCGGTCATGGGTGCCAAGCGCGGAGAATGGCTCTACTGGTGGTTGCCCATCAGCACAGAGACGATCCGGAATTGGACCTTGTGGCTGGCAGGGAAGTTGCCGTTTATGCAAAAGAAGATCGCTTGGGAATTGAGTGGGCTGGGTCGGAGATAGTCATGATATTTGGCCCTGATCATATATTTTCATTTTTCTTCCCTTTGGATTTGGACGCCTCGCGAACAATGCATTCGGGAGGTTTCCGTTGTATATTCCGTAGTATCTGAATCGATTAATACCAAAACGTTGAGATTTGAAACGCTTGGCCAGTGTCACAGATTGGGACACCTGTCCGTGAACTATGAATATAACGTGGCAAGACAACCGTCAAGACATCAGTCCCACACCTGGAGGATCATTATTTCATTTGCACTTAGCTTGAGGCCTTGAAGAAATGTGGCGTACACGCGTCGCTCGCGGTGATCAAGGTGTTGGAAAAAAACGTGATCCATGGATAGCCCATTGATAGCTCGCCTGCTTCGGATTCGTCGATGAGGTCAACAGGCCTACAGACTTGTCCAGTTCGGCGCCCAGACCCTATGAAAAGGGACTTTGAGGTGCGGTCTAGTAGCCATATAAGTCGGATAGGGTACTGCGCGCGGCCGCATGAACTTGCCGTTGAATTGATATGGGGTGCAGGTACGAGAGGGGTCCAATGGACATGTGAAGTTATCCGGAGGTCTAGGAGTTTGATCTCGACTTTGTTCATCCTGGGCGCGTTCTGAGAGGAAGAAAAAGGTCATTGCTATGCACACCTGTAGGCATGGCGTCGAGGGATAGTTTTTATGTTGGCTTGTTGCATGGCTGTGAGCAGTTGTCACCGCGTCACGGAGAATGTCGAGGAGAACCTGGTTCAGCCAGGAGATGGGATATCTGTAAGGCCGTTCTCAGGCTACAGCTGAGATTCAAGATAGGGGATGCATGTAGAGGAAATGAGCGGACTCATTCCTCGACCTGGTGCTGATATTTGAAAGAGGACTTGGAACCATGGGAGGCACGTTATTCACACTCGCAGACGGCTCGGTTACCCGACAGGTGGCGATCGCGATCTGAGATCGAGATAACGATTGTCACCGTGAGTCATTTGGTGGTGAACACTAACCGGGCTACGCCATTTTCCGATAGCCTTGTCATTCATTGAATCCTGCATTTGGTCAGTTGTGATAACCAACACCCATAAAGCATCACGAACCAAGCGGTGTCACGAGGCAAGTTTTGAATCTCGATTCAAACGTCATGTTATAGGCGCTCGTAAGCGATCCGGGTACCTTCGGTGGTTTTTGAAACATGATCGCAAAGTCAGTCGGATCCGTGATTGTTTCATCCCCGTAGGTTGAAAGGAGTTAGTTCCGCCTTCAAGGACAGATGTGACCTGGGCAGTCGATGGTCGGTGGATATCGGCTATTCCATAGATAGCTAGACGAACTAACTTAACACAAAGCAACGATTCAAGTGAATGTGTTTGATTGTGACAATTTGTTTATTTATTTAATCCCAGTGTCCACATTGTGTGACAATGCGTGCCTTTAACGAAGCTGAGCTGAATGCCGAAACACGAGGGTTACACCAGTGAGGGTTCCGACGCCTCGTGGAATTGAGAACCTGTCTCGGTGCGGAATCCTGGATTCAACGAGTCAAGGCAGGCTCCAACTGCACATTGAGCAACTCGCTGCCACCCCCCACCAGGTCGTTGTCGCGTGAAGGTGATACTGTCCACGTACATCGACCGTGTTAAATCATTGTGATGCAGGATTGGGTCCTTCCGGGGTGTCGAAGTCACTGTCGAGTCACTCAACGAACATGATCCAGGACTGACAAGTCAGCATATCGACTTACGAGCCCTTCCTACCAGTTGGTTCTGGTGGTGGCCCGTCCAATCGGATACCAAATGCAGGAGTATCAGCCACCAAGCGTGTACCCTGTCCAGGCTTCCACGCTGTTGATTTGTTTCAAGAAAAATGTCACGGTTGGCCTTTGAGGTTTCACATCGAGATCCTGTTAGTCTACACAGGAATATTATTTGCGAAGCTGATCGAGAGTTTAAGAGGCCGAAAATGGGTATTGCCGCAATCTAGATAGCCGCCCACATGGAGCATACCCATACGTCTGCCTCCGTACCTGAGAGTGAGATGAACCGCCGCTGAGTATTCGTCGCAGTCACAAATCTCATGAAATCTTCGTCAAAGTTGGATGACAGGTTACTCTGTAGAACTAGATCTTGCGCTCCACTGCCGATTCCTTCTACTAAAATGCAAATAATTCGAGTAGCAAGGTGCTCCTGAGATGCATTAGTGGTGATGTTGATGGAGTAGCGAGCATTCGGCGTATGCCTAAAAATTTGTCGAAATCTCGTCGCGTGAGGGGACTATCAGGAAGACATCCCCTATTTTCACGGCGCGCGGCTCTGGATTATCTCAGTAGCGAATGTTTGAACAGGAAATATGAAGGAATGAAGTGAATGTCAGTTTCCTACTATTGGCTCGTTGTAGTGGACTGTCATTCCAGTAGTACGAGATGGAATCAAAACAACGGCGTCGATAGCACGTGACCGTGAACGAAAGAAAATTGTTTCACTTGCAAAGTTGCATGGATTCTCTCGAGGTTCGAACAAATTGAACTTGCATGCTTTCAAGTTCAAGCATGCAGTGGTCCTACAGACACAACTGGCGCAGAATGGGATACCTACTCGATCAAACCCAGGTCCTCATTGTTAGTGTACTGTTGTGCGAATGGTAAAACCAAAATACCCTCTGGTTGTCTTCGATCACGCTGAAAAGGGCCAAGTCTTGAAATAGTGAGTCAGACAGCAGAACAAGGCTGATGATCATGATAAGCCATCACTTTGAGAAATTCTTGTCCCCCATTCTCTCAGGCTGCTCTTCTGCTCCTTTCATACTCCTGTTCCACCAGGCGCCGTTTGAGAGACGCATAGTTACCTTGGTTTGTCGTCCTATTCGTCTTCCCAGAGTCCGCAAGGCTCACTTGTATGACTGCTCTAGCGTCGTCCTATAACTTGAGCCTTTGCCTGTGCGGCCAGGTATGTCGACCTGCTGGTCTTACCCGTGTATTCATGTTCTGATGATCGCAATTAAGCGTCAAGAACCATACATGCTCAGCATGAAGGATAGCCTGTCTATCGGCTCGGGGGACTTCAAGAAGTCACCCCAGCATACCGATAGAGCGAGGTCGACTACGGATCCGATGGCTCAAACCTCGAACTGGAAGGATGGCCCCGGTTGGATAGACCGCTATATTAACATAAACCTGGTTGGTCCCGAATGGTGAGTATATAAAGTCGGCCACGTCGCCGTGAAATATCAACTCATCTTCAGGGAGATCACCTCTCGTCTTTGGAAGAGCAAACATTCGAACCAGTTCATGGAAAGCTTAAGTTTACAAGCCTTCTCAGAAGTCTTTCCGCGGTCAGGAGAAAGCGTCCTTTGGAGAATCTAAGTCCGCTGCCCTGTCAGAGGGTGTTCCGCATTGTCAACCGGAACACAGCATTCCCGGGGCTTTGGCATTTACAGATAATGGTTGTCAAGCCGCGTTACCCGGGCCTGTCGTGCGCTTTTCCCCTCTCGGCATTCACGTTGTTTGGCCTTCCCCGAACTGGTGCTTGCTCGAGGCTGGACTCGGCCTTTGCCTGCCTCTTGACATCCCTTGCTGTTTGAAGTCAGCCAACCACTTTCGGGGTGGTTCACAGCTCACAAAGAATTGATTGATAGCCGCGTATCTATTAGGAGGTGGGTGGATTAGTTATTCAAGCCTCAAGCACGGTGAAGAAATGCATTGCTTTTAAACTACGTAGGTTTGTCTAAAAAGATCATACTCGTGGGTCGTAGTTGGTTACGACTACATGATTACAAATTCTCTCCTGGAAAAGCCCGGACAAAGCTGAATAGATCAATAGTTTGTGACGGCCAAAGCGATTCTCTGTCACCCGCTGCTAGTGGGATGAACATATCGTCTCCTTTGATTTCTTTTTCCATTCCTCTACGTGATGCGGCGAGGTTACCGGAACTGAGGTGTGTGCTCGATTTTTGGTGACTGATCAGAGGGTGATAACTTGAGGATGACAGCCGGAACCTTTTGAGGACGCTTAGACATCCAGACGCGTCGGCCATGCGTACAACTGGAGTTGTTTGAGTATGTTGCCTCACTGTGGATATAAATTAACCTCAGTGGTTTCCCTTTTGTCCCCATGGATCAAACACACGCACTTCGAGAGTTTCTGCCACCGTCATCCTCTGACCACCCTCCCGAGTCTGCTCCGCATCCACCATTGGCGCCGACAATGACGCGTCTGGAGGTGCCACAATACGCTTTCTCGAGCATGTACCCGCTGCCGCGTGTGTCACAACCACCCCTAACACCCCTCCCCACTCCCACCCGTCCGGCAACTTCATCATCGTTCACTCCGGGCATCAATACTGTCGTTAACACCAACTGCTTTCTCAACTACCCAGGGTACAGCACAACGTACCTACCGATGCACCGTACCCCAGTTGCACAGAACCAAACTCTGCCCTTGAATTACGCCAATTTACAGCCTCCCTCCAACACTGTCCTACCGATGCACCGCGCCCAAGTTAGACAAAACCAAACTCTGCCTATGAGTTACGCCAATTTACGGCCTCCCTCCAACAGTGTCCTACCGATGCACCGCGCCCGAGTTACACAGAACCAAACTCTGCCTATGAGTTACACCAATTTACAGCCTCTCTCCAACACTGTCCTGCCGATACACCGTGCCCCAGTTGCACAGAACCCAACTCTGCCTACGAGTTACGCCAATCTACAGCCTCCTTCCAACACTGTCTACAACCCGGCGTCGTTCCTTGCGAGTCCCGCCGCTTTCCCGACTTCAAAGCCTATCAAGTATCCAGTACAGAGCACCGGGTCCCTCCCTCAATTCAACTTTGTTATGGACTTCCGAGCAGGTGGCATCCCCCAGCAGCGCGCTCTACACCATATTCATGAGGACGCCACCACTCTCCCGACGGCCGAGCACAGCAGTAGTCAAGTGCAAACTGACCAATTCGTGTCTCAGTTCGAGTCCCCTGTAAATTT
Organism: Tylopilus aff. striatulus; assembly: GCA_038094335.1. Classification (NCBI taxonomy): domain Eukaryota; kingdom Fungi; phylum Basidiomycota; class Agaricomycetes; order Boletales; family Boletaceae; genus Tylopilus; species Tylopilus aff. striatulus. The sequence continues at coordinate 12,745 of JBBPTY010000397.1, read as the reverse complement.
CCATGCAAGGGTAGTCCTTGATCAACCCATTCGACGCCAGGATCACAGTGTTGCCACTAATATCCTGACGCCGGAATGGGTCGACGAACAAGTGAAGAAGGTTCTGCGGCGATTTAGAATCACTGCCACTCTGGAAGGCGATTTAAAAGCAATAGAAGAAATCTCGGACCGCGAGGCAGAACAACATCGCACTTCAGAAGACCCTGTCTTGCATGAAAAAGAGTCCGGAGATGCTGTCAGCGAGAACGATGAGAGTCAGAGTTCCTCGTCAGGTATCGTGGAACAGGAGGTACGTCTGTTGAGTGATAAATCTGATGACTTCCCTGATTGTCCGTGCCTGAAAGTGCATCACGGGCCATCCCTGCGTCAGTAATCCAACAACTGGATGCTCAGGCAGTGGAAGTGTGTGTTTCGATGTCTTGCTAGAGTTTGCCCACGACCACCCAGGAACACTTGGCTCCTCAGAATTTTTGAACACTGCGTATCAATCTATGCGGTTCTTCAAACCTAATTCAAATTTGGGGCAGACCACTCGCCCCCACGTTTCGCCGGAGGAATCGGACTGGAAAAAGTTCCAGCCTAGTTTGATCCCAACAGCGTCGGCTGTTCCGTCAGCACATTCTTCTGTGAAAGTGTCGATGACTTCTCCAAACTATATTTCAACATCGGCCTCCAGCGGAGACAGTAAGAAGCGAACATGGCAGCAGCTTGCATCTGAGTCGTCGGTAAGTCGACAATATGACATGCATTTCGTTACCTGACACTTGGACGACAGCGCCACGAATCCGTGGAGACGAGAGAAAGGGAAACAGACGATGGGGAGTGTCGTAGGAAGAAGAGGAAGCTCGACGGGAAATTAATCTGCGTCGTCTGCAAAGTACTGAAGGAGCCCGAAAGCGTGAAAGATGTGGCTTCAAGTTCCTCTGGTGTCCCACGTGGCGGGCCGTCTCAGGCTGGCAAGTTAGCTGGTGAGAAGATAGCCGACTCGGAGCGGGGGTAAGTCCTACTAGATCGCCACTCTTGATGCAGTTTCATCATATCGATCTATTCAGGCTGTCTCGAAGAGACTCTTTGAAAAGGCACGTCAAAATCCATGGCATCTACATCTTACTGTTACAACCGGAATTTGAGGCCCTCCGGATTTTGGAGCCTCGCCACAACTTGGAGTCTCTCTTTCCACTTGCCGCATGTTGCATCAAACTCCAGGAGGGGGGGAAAGCAAGTGGAGTTAAAGTCGAGCCAACAGATGATCTCAAAGCTCTCTATCCAAAGGTAGTCGAGTGGATGAAAATTCCATCTTAATTACATTCACGGACTTCTCTCCCTCATTCATTATTAGATATATCTCATGCTGCTTGAGGTCTGGGCCGATCTTGTTCTTACAACATTTCCATACTATTATAACTGGGACTCACGACGTGTTATGACCACACCCTGCTGGAATTGACGGCTGGTATTCATTGGGACATATAGTACTCATCAGGAGCGGAGGCCCCGAGAATTGACGTCAAACCGTCTGGTTGGTTCGCAATGTTGGTGTTCGAGCTAGATTCATGCACCGACATAATTAGACACAAGATTGAAATATTATGGACCAATCAGGCCTACAACGACACTGCCAGTACCCTGAGAACATGGATAATAGTCAGCTTCTTCGCTTCCATGCAGAGTCACATGCCAGTGGCATGGCGACCTTATGACACCTGCCTCACGCGCCTGGAGCCTTCTACTACCAAACACTCCCTCACAGGGTAATCCAGACTCAGAACATCTTCAAGTCCCAACTCCATGAGTTTCCAAGAGGCTCAACTGATCCCTGTTCAAGTTCCAACGGTACTGCAACTGTCTCGGTTCATTTGCCGATTGAATTCTGAAGAGAGTTTACTCTATTAGCCTGCGCCATGCACTTTTGATGAACTCATCAGCTTGGCGGATGAGCAGTATGCCCTATATCAGCAAAATCCCGAACCCCAAGCATACGATCTCGCTGTACGCCATTATTGTGCAGCCTTTGACCTGGGCCCATCCCCGGAGACCAGGACAGATCATGTACTCGCGTTCTTTCGATTTCACCATATCATCCTCTCTCACGCCCAGCTGCATGATGGAGATGATACCATCACGATGAGATACATAGACAAGACTCTCGAGCTCATATCCCCCACGCATCCTCTGCGACCAGTTATATTAGGTCTGAAAGCCGCATCACACTCAAAACAGTACTGTCATACTAAAGACATAGCCGACCTCCACTCTGCGGTTGAAGTATCCCGGTCTGCCACAGATACAGTCTGCGTGGGCCACCCTCAACGCTCAAACTTGCTGATTCAGTATGGTTGTATACTTTACAGCCGTTTCATCGCTCTCAAAGACGAAGAAGACTTGGACCTTGCCATCCAACAATTCAAAATGGTGCCAGAGGACTGCTCCGAGCCTGTGCTTACAACCGCTCAGAAATTCCTCGCATCCGCGCTTGACTCCCGCTACAGACTTCGCTACCATATCGATGATATCGACCGTGCAGTCGAAGCCTGGTCTGCTGTGGTCGACAAGTTGCAACGACAACCAGTGGAATACCTGGCTGCCTGTACGAGATACGCCATGGTCCTACAGGCTCGTCATATTCGCAAAGGCGATATCGCCGACTTGTATATTGCCCTCAAATATTTTGAAATCGTCATCACACGATGTCCACTTGGTCACAAATACTATTCTGTGACGTCAGGCTACTATGCAATGCTCCTAATCAACCGTTGGGAGCAGGAAGATTCTATCGGAGACATTGACAATGCAATTGAGCTGATTTGCAGAGCTTTATCCGCAGGTGCAGAAGACAAAATTCGTCTCGAACTTGTCAGTATGCACGGATATTGCCAAATTGCCCGTTTCCTGCACTTTGGCAGTGCTTCAGATCTTGAAAGCGCGGTGGAGAATTGTTCTGTTGCTATTTCCCCGGAAACCTCTCCCGATGCTGGCATCCATGCTGGTAATCTTAGTCGCCTCGCCTTTGCGCTATTCTCCCGTTATCAACTACAAGGCGATACAACGGATTCGACTCGTGCCAAGATGTACCTCGAGCAAGCACGGGCGATGTGTCCTCCGGGTCATCCCAATCGCCCGACTATCCTCCACAGTTACGCTCGTATTTTTGGAAACTTGGGGAGGAAGAATTCCAACCTCTCCGATCTCGAACATTCAATCAAATGCTTTTACGAGTCACTTGAAGCTTGCCACGCATCCATCCGATCCCTCATTCTCCGAGATTTAGCCATGGTATATCTGCATCGACACGCGCTGAATAATCACGACCCATCGGATATCGACATTGCCTTCTCGCTCAGCAAAACGTCGGTGGAGTTACAGCCAGAGAACCATGCACATCGGGGGATCAATTTGCTGTTTCATGCAAAAGCTGTGGTTGCCATGCACCCCCGAAAAAACTCCATCACCAACACTGAAACCGCGCTGGGTATTCTGCATGCAGCCAGAAATGCATTTACCTCTGGCCATCCGGTACTCATCGAGACATATCGAGAATTTTCTAAAGTCTATTTCATGCGTCATTCCATCACCAAGGACGACACTGATTTAGAAGAGGCAATCAAGTACCGGATCGCGGCCGCACAACATTCTTGTGGAGGCTCGCAGACACAATTGCAGACAGCTATACAATGGATAGAAGAAGCGGAAAAGTATAACCATCCATCCTTACTCGAGGCATACAAGTCCGCCATTCGCATCCTGGATTTGCATCTCGTCCTCAAGCCCTCCTTGGGGCTCCGACACGATATAATCAAGTCGCAGGCGCGATCGATATGTGTAGACGCCACTTCTTGCGCTCTCAGACGCCAGGATGTCGTGGGTGCTGTGGAGGTGTTTGAGCACAGTCGAGGTCTTTTTTGGACGTTTTTGGCGCGTTTACGAACACCACTCGATGAGCTACAAGCGAGTGGACCTGCTGGTCAGGATCTAGCCGACGAATTCGAGAGGCTAAGTCGACAACTGGAGACGCCCATGACATTGGGGGATAACGGGGAGTATGGACAACGGTATAGGCGTATACAGAGAGATTGGAACACAGTTGTGGACAAGATCCGGGCCTTGGACGGTTTCGACAAGTTCCTGCTGCCACTTTCCTACAAGGATCTTCGAGTTGCAGCCACCAGTGGTCCGGTGATCATCCTGAACGCCAGTCAGCATTCGTGCGACGCAGTCATCCTCCTGGCGGACGCAGACCCGATCCATATTGCTTTCGGGCAGGCCACGTTCTCGAGGATCACTCACATGACGTCCAGGTTCAAAGAATTTCTACACCAACTACGCCAATTCGGGCGGGAGAACCTCGACAAGAGAATATTACCTACCTTGTTGCGAGATCTGTGGGACTCCGTTGTTTCCAAAGTGGTATGCGAACTAGAACCCCATGTCCCGAAGAACTCGCGAATCTGGTGGTGCCCAACTGGCGCATTCACATCACTCCCGATTCATGCAGCACACCCATACCGGGGGGGATCGCCTGGATTGTCGGACATCTACGTCTCATCATACACTCCTACACTTTCTGCCCTCATCCGCGGGCGGGACAAAAGAAGCACTCAGCAGAGGGTCCCCAGTTTCGTATCCATTGGACAATCGGACTCGCCTGACTACCCTATATTGCCGTTCGTTAACCAAGAGCTCGACAGGGTCCACCAGCTCATCCCCGAATCCGTCCAGTTCACCAAGCTCAGTGGCGAGACAGCGACACGTGAGGCGGCTCTAGCGGCCTTGCGCACGCACAGGTTCGCCCATCTCGCCTGTCATGGAGAACAAGTGCCCAGCAAGCCCTTTGACTCGCACTTTGCGATGCGCGATGGCCATGTGACCTTGCTTGACATCATCCACAATCCATCGGGGCATGAACCTGAGTTTGCGTTCCTCTCGGCATGCAAGACGGCGACGGGTGACGCGGATACGCCGGATGAGGTGATCCATCTCGCAGCAGCGCTGCAGTTTGCGGGCGTCAGGAACGTTGTTGGTACGATGTGGTCGGTGGACGATCAGGTTGTCATTGGCATTGTAGAACGGTTCTACGGCAGGATGGTGCAAGAGGATGGGGTTTTTGATCCTTCTCGTGCAGCAGAAGCTCTGAGGATGGCCACAAAAACCAATCGGGTCGCACTGGACCAACGAATTGTATTTATACACATCGGGATATGATGTAGTGATTATGGTTTGTCATTTGAAACGGACGTGGTTAGGTTGGACGTAGTTGCAGCGTATACTTATGCATGTCCTATACTCGAATGTTGCTCAATAGCTCAACTGTGTCTGCTTCAAGGGTTGTTTCTTAGATCACCCCCAAAGAAAAATACAAAAGGAGAAAAACGAATGTCACCGACGACTCCTAGCTGCAACCCTCTTAGACTTTCCTGGGCGCTTATTCCCGGCCATTCGTTTCCCGCCACCAGCTGAACGTTTGCCTGTGAGGGCGGGCTTGCCTCTAGGAGGGCCGCTTCGGTTACTGGAACCGCTCGGACGTTTTGGACGCTTAGCTACAGGGCGATCAGAGATAGCATCTTCGACGGCGATGTCAAAGGCCTCTCCATCTGCGTCTTGATTATCAAGTGCGCCCTTGCGTTCTATGTGGTGTGAAGAAAACGTGAGCCACGTTGTACTTCTCGAGACACATTTTGCAACGTACTTCGTTTGAGTGATTTCAATCGCTCTTCCATGTCCTTTTTACCCTTCTCCCTCTCGCGCTGTTTCTCGAGTTGCACCTGTTTACCGAACTTTTTGGCTGCGCGTTCCTTGCGTTTTTCTTCTGCTTTCTTAATGCCAGCACGCTCGTCAAGTAGGCGGGAGCGGATGCGTTCCATATGTGCGTCTGACTTGACCATTTCGGCGAAATAGTCGGAGGGACGTGTAAACGGGAGAGAATGGGATGCAGCCAGCGCGCGCGCGCGGTCGGCCGAGTACAATGCTTGTTTGTAACTGAGACTAGGAGTCAAGCGACGGTCCATGCAAAAATGTTGGCTCACAATGCAAGTTCACGATTCAGGTCATCGTCGACGTCGACGTCGATGGTTTCTGGGTAGGAGACAACCAGGGTTTCGGTCCATGGCAATGACGGATCGAGCTGGACAGTCTCGCGTATTCGACGAAGGGCGTCCTAGTAAAGTATACGAGGATAGAATAAAAGGTCGTCATTCAAGACGTAAAAGAGGCGTACAGTGTTGTCGATTTCGACTTTTCGTGACGGCACTACATCTTCGTCGAGGATGACTGGCTCGTCGCCGCCGTCGTCATGCAGAGCGACTTCTTCTTCGCTCTCTTCCTGTTCTTCCTGCGCTTCCTCCTCCTCTGAGGCGTCTGGTTCTAGTTGTACGAGCTTTTTGGTATTCTTGCCCATGGTGCTGGTGGAAAGACTTCGGTCACCGGATAAGGAAACGACTCTGAAAGCTTTTGAGTTGACCACCATCTAATAATCTGCCATGGCAAGTATTCCTGAACAGACATGTTCTCTTTTTGACGTTGTATCACCCCCAACAGCGGCCAATCCTACTGCAAGGCAAGTGAGACATCGTCTGACGTCTCCCCTTACAACCCAATAATCGAAATCAGGCCACGAACGGTCTTTGACGCAGATAAAATTCAATGCCGAGGGCGATCTTCTTTTCTCGTGTTCAAAAGACCACGTCATCAACGTCTGGTTCTCTCACAACGGCGAACGGCTGGGGACATATGACGGTCATAACGGGACGGTATGGACGATCGACGTCGATTGTGAGCCTCACCGCGTGCATTTACACATGCAAAAAAACTTATTTTTTCCAGCCCAATCCAAGTTTTTGGTCTCTGGCTCTGCAGACAACCAGCTTCGGCTGTGGAACGTCTCCAATGGCAAATGTCTCTATGTATGGGAGTTCCCGACTGCGGTGAAACGGGTCGCATTCAACGACGATGACGAAAAAGTCGTTTGCATCACCGAACAACGTATGGGGCACCAAGGCGCCATCCGCGTCTTCAGAATAAATCGCGACGGTGATAGCACGATCCGTGCGTACATCTTTCTGCAATGTGTGTCTCGTATCGTCGTTCAAATATTTCCCCTCATAGAATCATGCGATCCGGAGCACATGTTTCATCCCGTTGGCTCGAAGGCCACAGTGTGCGCATTTACCTATATGCCAAATATCATCCTTACCGGACATGAGTCTGGCAAAGTTGGTCTTTTCGACGTGGTCACTGGGACGGAGGTCGCCAGCAATGAGCGTGCGCACATGGATACCGTGACTGATCTCCAGTTGTCACCCGATCGGACCTACTTTGTGACGAGCAGCAAAGACAAGACGGCGCGGGTGAGTCCCGTTTTCGTTTGTCGCACCGTGATGATACCTATACCCCTCATAGCTCCATGATACCAAAACTCTGCGAGTACTCAAAACGTTCTCGACTGAGACACCGCTTAACAGTGCGGCCCTCGCACCCAACAAGCCCTATGTGAGCATCAAATGCCATGATCGAGCTTTTACAAACCAAACATAAATCAGGTTCTTCTCGGCGGTGGACAAGAGGCAATGCAGGTTACGACGACCTCTCTGCGGCAGGGCAAATTCGAGACCCGTTTCTGGCACAAGGTATTCGAGGAGGAGGTTGGGCGGGTAAAGGGCCACTTTGGGCCCATAAACACGTCAGTTGTCTTTTTGAAACACATGAATGAACGGTCTGCTGATCGTATGGATAGTATCGCAGTTCACCCTGACGGGAGTTGCTACGCGTCTGGTGGAGAGGATGGATTCATACGGGTCCATCACTTTGAAGAATCATACTTCCGAGCGAAACCTTATGGTGATTTAGACATTGAGGATTGACACGACATGTATCAATGGTTCTAACAGCCACGAATCTAACGCTGAGGCCCTACAACCCGCATCCGATATACATAAATACGAGGTGAGAGATGTGAGTAAACCCTTAACTCAAGCCCCTATATGGACGAATGCAATTCTCTGTGCCAACGGCACCTCCTTCCCCACTGTTCTTAATGCCTCATTAAGCGATCGGGCAGTGTCGGTATTCTGCGTCGACCCGCCTGATTTTAGGATACTCTCCTCATAGAACACAGCCGCCACTCGCCGCATGACCTCTTCATCCACAGGCCAGAGTGTCCCAATAACACTGCGAACGCCCGCATACTGCAACGCAGCCGCCATATGCATCGTTTCCTCTTCTCCCTCCACCCCCTCCTCCACTACTCCCCGTCGCCCACACCGCCCCGCCAAGAACGCAAACTCAGCTAGAGGACGTGCCCTGACGATATCGTGCAACGTCACCACCCCGTCCCTCGTCACCAACCCCGCATCACACGGCGCCGTGCCCACCGCCTCACACCCCACCGGACACGCCAAATGCAACCACCCCGGCTCGCGAAACGCCCCCAGTACTGCCTCTCTGTTCACCTCGTCGTCGCCCTCAAGTCGTCGAAAAGGCACACCAGGCGGAATCCGGTTCCGCAACAGGTCGATCTCGTACGCCGTCTCGTCGTGCCCGATCGCGATGATCGTCAGTACGGGCGAGGGTGATGTTAATGACGATGGCGATGTTAACGATGATGGGCTCGTCGCTGCCATTGCCCCCGCTGCGAGCGAGGGTTTCGATCTTCTGCCTTTGAGAAACCCGGGGACCATGCTGCTCCGACGCGAGCGCGGGAGTTCGGACGTCGGGCCCGAACGCGTTCGCGCGCGGATCAGGGATTGGAGGGTGGGCGTGTACGAGGAGAGGTAGGTAGGACCGCCGGCGCTGGGCGCGGAGCCTTGTCGGTAGGGCGCGGCGGCATGAAGCGGGAGGGTGGAGAAGAGGCCAGCGGGGCACCACCAGAGGCGCGAGCCTCTGGAAACGTGAGGTGACAAGTGCAGCACGATCGGGGATACGACGCGTTCCCATAAGTCCGAGAGGAGATCTTCTAGCGCCGCGTCCGAGTCCATCCCGCTGTGCTCCGTCAGTGCCCGGAACCGCGTCGCCATCTTCGACACGTCCGTGGATGTGAGGTGTGGCAAGGGTATGTGCATGGGTGGCGTGTTGAACCGCAGAATGAGCGCATCGCACGCCTGTCCGCGAGCGTTGAGCAGGACGACCGGGCCCTCCACCCCAGCCTTATCCACCTCCGCAAAAGACACCCCCTTGAGAAACGACCTGAACCCTTCGACGCGCCGAATCTGCTCCACGACAGACTCCTTTTCCTTGATGAGCAGTTTCGCGTCCTTGGATGAGCGCGAGATGCGGGAGAGTTGCTCGAGCTGAAAAGACAGACGATCGTAGTCGTCTGCGAGCGAGGCGCCGTGCTCGCCAGTGAGCCGCAGCTCTTCCAGACATGTCTGCGCGCGCACGAGCTGCGCCCACACCATCGACCGCCCGCCCTCAAGGATCTCGACAGCCTCCACCGGATCCTGGAAACCTAGCGCGAACGCAGCCCCGTCATACGCGAGGCGAGTAGCGTACCGTCGTGCGAGGCACTGCCGCAACCTGAGGGAGCGCATCGCGAGGACGTGTCGCTGCACGAGACGGAGTGCGCTGCGGTAGACGTCGACGCCCGAACGGTGGCCGTACGTCTCGGCTTCGCACACCCACTGCATGCACGTGCGCAACGCAGACCACGAGGGCCCACTCGCGATGCTCATGCTGACCTCGTGATGCCCAAATGATTCGTTGAGATCAGCGGCGCGTTGTTCAACGAGGAAGCGGAGGTAGTGCGCCGACGCGAACTCGGCGTAGACGTCCGAAATCAGGGGGTGACCGAGCCTGCAGAGATCCTTGGCGAGTCGCAGGTGCTGGAATATCAGTTCGATATCTTTGACTTCCCAAGGGAGAACCCGCGCCTTGAGGATGCGTGCGAGAAGGAGATGACAGGAGGCTCGCATTGTCTCCGAGACATGGGGCACGTTCAGCACGGCGTTGCAATAAATGTGGGCTTCGTCGACGTCGCATTCGTCGCCCGTCTCTTCGAAGCGGAGGAGAAGTGATGACGCGAGGGTGCAGCAGGACGTCACTTGATCGCTGTGAGCAACGGGTAACAGCTCGAGCGCCTCGTGGCAGTACGAGATGGACCTGTCCACGTCAGCGATGTCGCCGTAGACTCTAAAACGTAACTCGAGACTGCTGGCGCTGCGTTTGAGCATGGCTGCGCGGTGAGGATGGTCTTGCGATGTCTCTACCAGCGCTTCGTTGTAGAGGTCGATTGCGGTATGGAGGTCTTCAGGATCGCGGAATTGCTCGAAACGCATGTCAAGGCATGCCCCTAGCGCCTCGAGGGTGATGACCCGCCGTGGTATATTCACCGAATGAATCTCCAGCGCGAAATAATGCTTTTGGATCGCCTCCTCCAGATCGTTCAGCCCCCCCAGCCGCGAAAAACGGAGGAACAAGGCACTGCCCAGATTATCCAAAAACACCCCCTCGTCGTTATGATTCGGGGGAAGAAGGTTGAGGGTGGTGCGGTAATGCTGAATAGCGAGCTCAAGATCAGCAAGGTCCTCCTGTAGCTTGTAACGCATCACAAGGGCGTCCGCGAGATCGTAAAACCCCATGAACTGCGATGTGTCTTCCGACGACCGAAGCTCGAGCGCGGCCTCAAATTGCTTGACCGCGTTCTGCAGATCCTCGACGTCCCCACGCCATTCGAAACGCCGGATGAGTGCAGACGCAAGGCATGAGAGTGTGACGATACGGTCGGGGTGACGCGCCTTCATCCCCTGCAGCGCGATAGACGCGTACTCGATAGCGAGCGCTAGATCTTCCGGAGTGTGCTCGAGCTTGAAACGAGACAGGACGGCGTTGGCAAGGTTGTAATACGCCGTGGACTTGTTCTCCACAGGGGAAAAATCTAGCACAGCGTAATATTGGCGTATGGCGTCGCTGAGGTCGGACACGTCGCCAGAGTGCTGGAATCGAGAGAAAAGCGCGCTGGCGTAGTTCATGAGGGGCATCAGACGACCGTCGGGAGGGAGCATGGTGAGCACTGTGCGGAAGTAGTCGATGGCCAGCTCGATATCATTTTGTTCTCCAAGCTGGCCGTACCGGATAAGCAACGCAGTCGCAAAGTTGGAGAGTGTGTTGGCCCGTCCGGGATGGCCGGGTTGCCGGAAATCCAAGGCGGTAACGTGACACTCCACCGAGTGATCCAAATCGGCGATATCGCCATGACATTGAAAGCGGATGGAGAGCGCGTTGGCGAGATTGCTGAGTAGCTTGCTCTGTGTGTCGTTCGATAGAGCGGTGGACGACCTGGCGAGCGTCAACGCGGAGCGATAGTGCAGAATGCACAAGCTGAGATCCGAAGGGCTTCCTTGCGCCTCGTAACGCGAATAGAGGCTGTCAGCGAGGCGGACGAGCGTGTCAAAATCCTGTTACTCAACTTAAGTAATGATAGCTCGAGACGTGTTTCAAAACCAGGTGACTCACGCTCATGTTGTCGAGTTACGGTGCTTCCACAGAGATACGCGCGCCACTATTTTCAGTGGGCTCAGTTACTGCGGGAAGGTGGGCAAAAAAGTGCGCTCCCATAGTCGTGCGTGTTTGAAGATATATGTGAGAGCCATTGCGTTAAATAGATCAAGAAGCGATTTATGCAGGATTATGTCACGGGACAGAGTTCTGAAACCGTAGGAAAAAGATTGTACGCAGGCTGCGAGGAGACTGTAGTAGAGAGCCCGGCTCGCATCACTAGGATACTGAATTTCACATCATAATGTTGGGGGGTGAACTTTGGGGTCCAGGAACATTCACTCACTTGTTCGCTTCCGGGTCTGTGAAGTTTAGGCCATACCCAGGCAAGTTGTGAATAGACATACCACTGATTTAGGTGTCTTCCGGAAAAGAGATCGCTGGCGGGAAGCCAAGCGCGATCGCCGGGGCGTAAACCCGGTCAAAGAAGTTGGCCGTGATAATGAATTCGATATCGGGGTCGAAGCCAGTCGCCAGGCTGAATCGTACGGTGGAGATACAGTGTGAACAAAGAAATGGAATCTCACCCGAAAGATACACACCTTCCCAAGCTGGTGACGTACAACCATCGAGTTGCACCCCAAAGACGGTCATAGCACACCATCCCAGTCGGACCATGGCGTGCGATCCATCAATTCTTCCAGATTGACAGTATAAAGTGACATTCCGAGTGAAATCCAGCGGGGTCCGGGCCACGTTGCAACACCACCTCAAGTGTAACTCAGCAAGCACTGCCGAGGCCTGTACAGTTTATCCGCTCGCCAGTGCGTCGCCATCCCTGGCATGATTTAAAATTTGAAAATTCGGTCGTGGGGGGGCTGCTGCGTCCCAGGGGCCTGGGCCTTATGTGGTTTAGCGGGGTGGGATAAGTCGGACGTCCTCGGAGTGGCGTCTTCAGACGACCGCCCATACCAGACGGCGTATGCTTCGTTTCGTTTTCAGTTTCAAGAAGGATCTTGATCTCTATCCGTGACCAGTTATCTGCGTACCTCGGCCCCCTCCTCAGCCTCTCAGGTCATGGAAAAGGCTCGGGGTCCTCGCCTCTATAAACTAAAACTTGAGGCTCTGACACCGCATACGCTGCAAAGTCTGCCAGGGACATAAGACGGGCTTCGTCTACTGGCAAGTATGGATGTGAATCAGTCAAGGCGATATAGAGACGCACAGGCACGCACCCGCAGCGCCTCGAATCCGCCTAGAGACTTCAAATTGTTTGATCCGGGCAGCACGACAGTGACAAGCGGGTCGTTGGGCAAGGTAGATA
>JBBPTY010000396.1:0-18919 GCA_038094335.1 Tylopilus aff. striatulus | reverse complement strand
AGCTTCATACAGAAGATACACTCATGAATGGAGAAAGGTCATTAGAAGCTTTTCACAAGCTAATGATGGTAATGTCTTTTTTATATTTAATACTATATACTATACACTTATTTATTTTATAGAAATATATTAGAATGACCACTCTATCTTTTGACAATGACTCTAGCTCTGAATTAGACAGTGCTAATATCTCAGACCTGGAATCTCTTTCTCAATCTGGTTTTCAGTCTGATTCCTCCAGTTTAAAATCTAATCCTCCAATTATTTCAACTGGAAAAACTGGAACTTTCCTAAAATGCATCTTAACACCCATATATTCAAGGATATTATTCAAAAAGGGGTTACAAGAAACTACAACACTAAGCCCAATGAGAGTATGCATAAGTTATCAAAAGATAATTATCATGCTTGTACCAATTTCAAGAATGTTGTGGATCAGGTAGGTACTAACTATTATAATGGAAATATTCTTACAAATTTATGACTATTAGCTTCTTCATTATGATCAATGGCTATTTATTGCACACACTATGCAGCTTGCATTAGATGAAGTTGATGAAGCTGAAAATAATGAAGATTTGTCAGAACTTACAGAAGAAGCTGAGGAAGTAGATTTCAATGCTCATGCTAAGTTGGGCTCTAGGCAATTGTCTCAAACACTTCAAGTACTAGAAGAATCACATTATCAAGACAGAGCATTTCAAAGTTTTTGAATCAAGCTCAATAACTTTCTCAATATTCTTCTTCCAACTTCAGGTATACCTCTTCCAGAAGGAAAATGTATACATTTGACCCCAGAACATAAGGTAAAATATCCAGTGTATTTTAATACTTTTGTTATACCTTACTAACTATCTTATAGATTGTGGAATACTATTTTTTGCAAGTTAATTTTGAATCTTTGGTTAACTGGAAACAAGAATCCAACTACCTTCATTGTAATCCAAGCTTTTATAACCAGGCACGATATGACTGTGTTCTTGTTCATGGAAGAGCTTATCCTTTCTTTGCATGTCTTCTTTTTCTTTTTACTTGAGATATTGCAGGAAAATCTTATTCTCTTGCTCTTATTCAACCCTATGATGCTCCTATTGGACATCGTACCCAAAAGGACAAGGATCTTTGATTTTGGATAGTATGGGCCAAACCTTGTTCTTTCTCAGAATTAATATCTATTCATTCCATCATTCAAGGTGCTTTACTTGTTCCTGACTTTGATATGCCAGGAGATTATTTTGTTGTTGATGGTATTGATACAGATATGTTTCTACATCTAAATTTCATGTGAGAAGAAGCTGGTTTTTGACTTATTAACACAAATAGCAGAAAAATATGTCTTGAATCCATTACATTACAACCTGAACATTGTTGTACACTCACAATACAATGTCTTAATATTTTGATACTCATTATTACACTACTTCCTGAAAGGCAGCTGGTGTTCTCATTGTGCCACCATCAGTGAGAGGGTGCACCCCCACCATTGTCCATCCACCATTTAGGAAGAGAGTCCACATGTGCTTGAAGGATCAGGTACAGGTAAAGTTGTATTTAATGTTCTTGTAAATGAAGTCAACACTGAACACAGTTTTGTGAAGGTCATGGGCAGAAACTTGGCCTTTGTTAAGAATGTACTTGTACTCACTGAGGCATGCCTCAGTTGCAATATGCACTTTGGTGATGGAACCACAGATGACCATGAGGGTGGCATTTGGACATTTAGTGGTGAGCTTATTACTGATAAGAGAATCCAGCCACCCAGTAGTGAAGGTATTATTGATGAACATATTGAGCTTGAAAAGCTTGATAAGGTATTCAACAGTTGTTCTAAAATCACCATGGATGCTCAACTCCTTCAAGGCAATGATCATGTTCTTCCTACTCTCATCATGATTTGCACCATATGTGAAGATGTGGCCAAACTGGGAATTTGCAAACTCATGGAGAACACCTGCAGAATTGACAGAGAAGTAACCCCAAACATTTGTACTGGAGCAGAAGTTCAGCTTTTGAAGGGAACCAGATGATGGCTTGAAGCCAGCATCTGGATTCTTGGCAGTGATGCAAACAGCAACAATGTGTCCCTTGGGATGAGGTCTATGCTGAAGCCAGTGTTGACTTACAATTATAGCATAGTCTATTACTAGTACTTGCCTATTTAGTTCTCCATGCTTACATGCTCTATGCATGGTACTTTGCCATTTACTTACCTAGACTTCACCTCAGTTGACTGCTATACAGTCTACTGAGGTGAGACACACTACTTACTTATCACCCTTCTTATACTTACCACACCTGTAGTATCTTTACTTCCTACAGCCAGTTGGACCCAGGCTTCACCATGTTGAAGTTGAGCTCAAAAGACATGTTAGGGGCAATACCATACAGCATACAAATGTGTCAAATACAGTGTAGAGGAAGACCCATGGCAATCTGCAACCAGGCTGCAGGGAGATTAATACTCGTCACCATTTCAGTAGTTGGATGTTTGACTTGGAGTCATGGGTTCAGTTCAAGGAAGTTGAACACATCCTCAGCATGGCTGTAGAGATCTAGTAGAAATGGTATTTAGCAAACCCTGGGGTGTGAAGAGAGAAGAAGCATACATTCAACAGTTCCAGCACTGACATAACCTACAAGTTTGGCAAGATGGACAGCAGCACATTCTATCTACTCAAAGGTATCTTCTCTAGCAATCATAACAGGGGCCTCCTCTATGATCTTCTGATGGTGATGTTGAACAGAGCAATTGCATCCAAACAAAGAGATCACATTTCCATCTTGATCAGTAAAAAGCTGGATCTCTAGGTGATGTGCCTGTCCAGCAAGCTTCATGATGAAATAGGTGATCCTACAACAGAGTGAATATATGCTGGATCAATTATCATGGGCCCTTGCCTGAAATCTCTCCAGCAACTGCATGATATACATTCTTGAATGTGTCAGGATGTTTGACCTTTCAAATTCCCTTTCCTCCTCCACCTTCACTAGCCTTGATCATGACTGGCCAACCTATCTGTTCAGCCTTAGCCAACCCTTCTTCTATGGCTGTCACACAGGCAGCTCAGTATATATCATCAGCAATGGTGATGAAGCCCTACTCCAATAACACCATACTCAAGGTCCCTGAGCCAGACCATGCCATGGTGGGCACCTTGGTGCTCTGCATGACAATAGTACTTGAGATCTTGTCACCCAAACTTTTCATAGCACCTCCAGGGGGGGGGGCTGATGAATATGACCCAGTTCTTGCAGGCAGCAAGGCTCTCAGGTAACCTGGGATTTTTGGAGGCATGACCCCAACCTGCCCAAACAGTGTGCACTCCAGCACATTCAGTGACATCAACAATGAGATCTACATTGGCATAGTTGTTATTGTTGGAGCCACCTGGAACCTTGATGTATTGATCAGCCATGTGAATGCATTCAGCATTGACTTTGAGATCCTCCAGCATGGCCATGATGGTGAACTTGATAGCTCTATCTTTGGATGTCGCATGCATCACAGTGGTAAAGGCAGAGTAAGTTGTCGTCTGATTGCAGGGAGAATACAAAGATGAGCTATGGTACGAAAAGTAAGGACTGAGATGGGAGTGATTGGCGGAAGTGTGAAGCACTTTCTGGCCTGGGACGGGCACCAACACCTGTGGGTGGGTGTGAGCTGCGAGGGCAGGTGGGTTAGCCTTGGAGATCAATAGCCACAACAGGTGGGGTGCATGCGCTCAGGGCCCCAGGGTGAGCTGCAAGGCATCATCTATTGAGGACAACCAGGAAAGGAGTGGTGGGCACAGTGAACGGCAAGATTGAGCAACACGCAGGCAAGCGATGCAGTGGCAGTACAAAGGAGAGTAGCATGGCCACTAAACTCCACTCGTCCGAAGACTTAGCACTGGGGTGTAGCTCATGCCTTGCTTACCTCAGTGCAGCACTCTATTCCAAATGTTTCATAGCTCCACTGATGGATGGAGTGGATTTCCTTGACAGCAGTAATACCAGTTGTCAGTGCCAGGATAGGTGGGGGGAGGAACACGCATGTTGCCTGTAGGTGGGTATCACCAGTGCAGACAGGAGTAGACCAGGTTGTAGAGGACGAAGTCCAGGACGGCAAACCAAACAAACATGAAGAGGATGCCAAAGTTGTCCAGGACTAGGGAAACTTGTGGTGAGTGTGATGCAGAGTGAAGTAAAGGCAACGGAATGTACCACTGAAGAGGCTCAAGATACCTCATGATGGCTAACTAACAGTGTCATCTTGGAGTGAATGAAGAAGCTGGACGAGGTGATACTCAAGGGAAGAGGAACCTATTGTGGATCAATCAGAACCTGTAGAAATCGCAGAACACGGATGAAGAGTTGGAGCAGTGTGATGGCTCACCTTTCATGACAAACGGGTCATCAGGACCGTTCCAGCCCTTGCAAAAGACCCCCACTTTGCCTAAGTGAAGAGAGGATGGTAGATCTGCTTCACACTGTCATGGATGTGCACAGCTGCGCACTCCATCGTGACAGTGAGAGAAAATGCTTTCTTCTTGTTACAACAGACGATACATGGTGATCAGGTCATAATCATAAGTTGCGCCATCAAAATGCAAAGATGGAGCACAGATGGAGCAGTCTTCAAGTCGTACTGTGCCCAAGTGCTACTAGTAATCATGTTTTGCCGAGGTGGTCTGTTGCAAGCCTGCAGAAGAAAGAGTCTATGGATCAATTGACATCATCACAAGTGTTTGGATCGTCAGGTAGCTTCCACTGTGATCATGGACATTCGCAAAAGGCACCAATAGTTGACGATTTGTTCAAGTGTCCAATCCCCAGTGACACCTTGAATAGTATGTGCCAGAGGCTTGGCAGCTGTGTGCTGCAGAGGATCCTTCACTAGGACCATGGAAATGTTGTTGCCAGCACAATGGTCGAGAAAGAACAGGGTGTGCTGTCCTTTGAAGAAA
Organism: Tylopilus aff. striatulus; assembly: GCA_038094335.1. Classification (NCBI taxonomy): domain Eukaryota; kingdom Fungi; phylum Basidiomycota; class Agaricomycetes; order Boletales; family Boletaceae; genus Tylopilus; species Tylopilus aff. striatulus. The sequence goes on along the minus strand of JBBPTY010000396.1, from coordinate 13,973 downwards.
GCAAGAAGTCTGAATGTCACCTGAAAGTCCGTCTGAGGACATGGCACCTCAGGTTGAATACAAGAAAAGATGTTGGGTGCATCACTTGCCTTCCAGTTGACATGGACGCCTGAGCCACCAACACCGCCACTCCTCATCACCCACATCTGTGCCCACCTTGGTTTGTAGGCCAACTGAGACCGCCACATAGAATATGACAGTAGTTTGTATTCGTGAATGAAAGCTGGTCTAGTATTGGTGTGAATGAGTGTTGTGTACATGTTGAACAACAATACTTGCGCAGCTGATGACAAGCCCACTAATGACTACAAGAAACCCTTTGGCTTACTTGGCAATCGAAGAGAAGACCTCAAGGATGGGGGGCAGGATCAGGTTTTGGGTGTAGGCATGAAAGGTCTTGAGACAGTGATATGTACGATGCTGGGGAGTCTTGTTGATGGCGGTGTGCACCCAGGGAACTCTCTTCACCACCAAGGTTTTCTGTTGTAGAACAACAAAAATATATCTTGCGGCAGAACTCCAAGGGAGTGCCGTAGTGCGAGTGAAGAAGATAAAGGGAAGAAGGGAACGAGTGGTTGTCCCAAAGGTTTCCTGCTGAGTTAGTTCTGCAAAGGTAGACTTAACAAGGGAGGGCTGACCAACCCGAGTGAAGAAAAGGATAAGTCTGAGTGACTCCGGGTGTGACTGCATGAAAAGAGGGGCTACCGAATGGGACAAAGTACCAGCCAGGTGCACGAAAGAGAAAGAAGGAGAATATAAGTATGAACCTACGGTGGTCACTTATTGTTGAGTTTCCCTGGACACTCACTGGTAGTCTCTTCTTGGTGGGAAAAAGCTGTCCATTAGGTGCTGTGTACATGGCTTTATAGTCTGGGCACACCCAAGACTGTACGAGAGAAACTAAAAAAAAGGTACCACTGCCCGGTCCGATGACAAGGGCCAACTGCATAGGTAAGAAGGTACTACTAAGGCTACGAAATGCGGGTAGCAGCTTAGCCTGAAGCCCAACAAATTCGTCCGAGTGACACTGTGTGCAGCCACACGATCACTGCTACCAGGCCTTGGACAGTCTGACTTGGACTACCTAAGCACTCGGACTCAGTTCATACTTGACCACGCAAGGCTACTGATGTGAACTGGTGTGAATAGCAACTAAAACTTACTGCAAGAGAACTAGAAACCGCCAGACCATACTTGGCCAGTGATACTTGACCGATGCTACTGACTCAGGCATGACACTCTTGACTCGGGGCATCGCTGGGCTCGACCAGGGACCTGTGAATGAAAAGCTGGGGACTAGGGTTTTGTAACTGTAGAGAGCTCCTTGCTCTTATACTGTGCGTCGGGATTCTGCCAGCTTGCGAGTTAGAGCACTGGAATTAATGGTCACACCGCAAAGTACAATGGTGGGATTGATGGCTGGTTCACTTGCACAATGATATTTTAATTCTGTATTGATGTAGTTACCATCATCTCTGCTGCATCTTGGCCATACATCAGCCATTGTGGACATCCTGGCAAACCATTTCAAGCTCTTGGAGAAGTATTATACTGGACATATCACTTACTCCTTTTGATATTCCTATCGCGTGTAGTCCTAAGGGTGTCACAGTGGCTATGCAATATGTTACAATGTGTTACACCTCTGTCACAATACCCTCATTGCTCAATAACAATACCCATGTGATCATCTACTGCTTCCCCATCTCTGCCTGTGGGCACCCACTTCAGTCTCAGCCCAATTTCATCCTACCACCTCTTTTTTTTTCTACAAATGGTTCATCCATCAGGCAACAGTGTCAAGCTCAACATCAATACATGCACGTATGACTTAGATTCCATTGCGTGCCTGGGCAAAGAAGGTATGTTGTAACTGCCAAAACAATTCACTCATTAGATCTTATCTCATCTCAGGGAACATGGCAAGCACTGGGGGAAGGGCACCATGAGCTAATGGTTGGTTGGTCCAGATGTGTTGGAATACTTCACTCCTCGGCTATCTGACTGACATCCTGTGTGACATTGAGGTTCAGGAGAGTACCCTGCTCATCTTATTGGATATCAGTGGGAATGATGGGATGCAGGTGCTGTGGGCATGGGGGGCCTTGCATCCACTTCTGATCAGCTTCGATCAGGGTGTGTCCTTACTTCTTGCTGACATCTAGACTCCTTGACTAATTCCATTGAATTGGTGGTACAGGTGCAATGATGGAGTGTAATAAAGCATCGTGTCTGTGGCAATTCATTGAGCCGGTATGATCCGTCATCACCTATACCCTGGACTGGTCTGATGGGCGTGTTGGCTATTACATATAGTTTGTTTTGCCACTGTTCAGGAGCCAGTGCACTATATATTTAACCACTAGCCCAGGTTTGCATCCTAGCCTTCGCATGTCCTTTATTCTCTCTGACTTGTAATGTCTTCCAGCAACAACAACATCAGCAACTTGGACTGTTCCATTGATTCTGGCAATAGTTTTGTCCTTCCCATTCCTCAAGAGGGTGCGACACTCGATGAATACCAACAGGTATCTATTCACTCATATGAAGGAAAGCAGTCGCTTATGCCCAAGGATCTTCCTTCAGTGTGTAAAGGATCTCCAACTTCTTGTGCACAGGTACCACGACCAGATCCAGGCTTTGAAGGATAAAAATGCCAACCTTAGGCTTAACCAACACAAACGAGCATGGAAAAAAGTCCCCAAGGAGCTTACTATCCATGATGACTGCATTGCTCTCCTTGGGAGGAAGTATGGTGTAATGGTGGAGCTCATGGTTCCACCACAGCCAGTTTTCCAGATGTCATGCCCATCGCCTGCCCCTAGACCCAATGATGAGGACCAATACAAGACTAAGGCAACTACAGAGGCTGCACTAATTGCTGAGCTCTATGCCTTTGTTGCTGACCCAGAGCTACTCCAAATCATGAAGAGTGTGCACTTCCACTTGATGGTAACCATATTTTTATTCCATATTCAATTTAACTGATGATATCAGTTTGAAAAGGCTGCATATGCTACTCGAAGCTCACTTCTCAATACCCTTTGTGACATGATTGGTAGCATTTTGAACCTTCCTGCCAAATACTTCCAATCACCATCATATGATAGAAAGTCTGTGGTGGAGATCTGTGCACTGCTAGGTGTCAGTGAGGATAAACCCTGAAAATACAAGCTTTTATTTCCTGCACTATATATGAACCTGGACACAAGTAAAGGGCAAAATCTTTTCGGTAACTGGCAAGTTTTGGCAAAAGTAAGGTTCCTTGTGTGTCAATGACTAAACTCATGTGTCGTACGTAGATATTGAAAGTTGTTCTATTTGGGCCTAAATCTCTTGGAGCATGCATGCAGTGTGGTGGATCAAAGACCAATGGTCACCTATGGGGGGTAGTGGCTTTGACCCCTGGTTCCATTGCATGGGCAATCGTGATTGTAAGTACACTATTTTTCTTATCATCACATGCTAATTATATTATTTATTAGCTTGCGTTCCTCTTGTCGCCTGATACAGCCTTCCCAAAGGATGGAATAGGTTTGATTTCAAAGATTCCATATAGAGATTGGTTTTTGCATTACAAAGCCATTCTTATTCAACGTTGGACATCTAACCGCATTGAATACATGCTTCAAATAATGAACCAATATGTGTTTGGTACCACAGATGCCACGGTATTAGCTGATGGTTCTCTTGTAGACAACTTCAATGCTTCAGTTGATGATGCATTAGCTCAGCTAGATATTGGTTCTGATGATGAGCTATCTCATATGTATGCTAATACCTTGCCGCTTTCAATGCACACTAATGAGCTGGGGCTCACAAATGAGCCAACTGGTTCTGAGGTTGGGCAAGATGTATTGGATTCCCTTTCTACATTAACAGTAATGGAGGCTGGGGTTGAAAAGCTGAAAAAAGGCCATGGAAGAAAGGCAAAGACTTGTAGTTCTGGAGGAACAGTGGGTTCATGAAGAACTCGTACTCAGAAAAACAAGTAGTTTACATTGTCATTTAGCTATCCACTGGCATTATAACCTTTTTTCAACTCGAGTACTTGGGCTTAGTGATTACAATGACTAATAATCATATTGTATGGATTCAATGCTCTACTATAAGAATGGGTTAGTAGTCTAATGGTTTTATGCAGGTATCGCAAGTTATTTAAGTAATCAAGTCTTCAAAGTCTGTTGGTTTGAATCAGGTGTGTGTAACATTATTTGATTACAGTGTAATGAGGACTAACAAACACTATGAAATTAGTATAGTAAAATAAGATAAAATTGTACATCATAATGGATTGAGGGTACTTAGAATAATATCACAATAGCATGATAAGAAGCCATTTATTACAATCCATTATTGTCATGCCTTTTGCATTATGACATGTTATCATGTAAGAGTCCATATTATAATAGGCATACTTATTGTTATTGTAATCTCAATTACATTGCCTATTACATTGATAATTACTATAACAACTCTTTTCTTGTAATTTCTTGTAATTTGCCAATGACATTAGTATATTGTAATTGGCTTAGAATGGAAAAATAAAATCTCTGACACCACTTACTGTTGAGCTTCCCCAGACACTCACTGGTGGTCTCTTCTGAAGGGGGAAAAACTTTTTATTAGGTAGTCCATACATAGTTTTTATAGTCTGGGCATACCTGAGACTGTCAACAAAGAAAAACTAACAAAATGGTAGCCGCACACACTGGGCATTGAAGTGACACTTTCTAGCATGTAAATATGAAAAGGTCCAACCCTAATATCAAGGGTCCAAGGGTGTGAATGTACCTGACCAGTCAGGGGGTCCAGGTCTGAGTCAGGGGCACCAGGATGAAGTGTGATGAAAGGGAATGCAGTAAAACTGGTTGGACTAAGTGGGAATAGATGAAAGGAGGTAAAACAAACTGTTTCCTATCAAAAGAACTGTCCGGTTTGACATTCTGGGCTGATATCTTCAGATCCAGTTGACCAGACTAGGTCAGATATGTAGCTTGGACAGACTTGCACTTGCTTGGCTTGGCTTGGCACTGTATGAAAGATATAGACTCTTGGTAAGAAAGGGGTTGCCAACCAAGACTGGTGTCAAGAATCAACAAGGGAAAAGAAGGGAGCAAGCAAACCTTGTCCCTAAAGGGGTTCCAGGGGGGTAGTTATGAGAAGGGGTGTCTTGGGTGACAGCAGAGCACAGAAAAGATCTTCCCTGGGGTTCTCCAGGTGAAGATAGGGAACGATAGGGGCTTTCGACCTGGGTGACTTTTCTGGATGAAAGGCAGAAGAGATAGCAACTAAGGACAACCTCAGTGGCTCCCTAGAGGCTCTGGGTGACCTTTTCTCCCTTTTTTGAAGGAGCAGAAAAATGTATTTTAAGTACCAGAGTACATACTTTATAGTCTGGGCATACCCAAGACTGGAAATGTCAAAGATGTCAAGAAAATAATTGTTGCAAGGCCCCAAGTCATAGGACAATGCTGCAATGTCAAGATAATGCTAAAGGTTAACAGATCTGAGTCCAATCTGACAAGGATAGACTGATGGAATGGAGCCCAATTATCTCTAGGGGTAAACCGGCCATGTTAAGCAACCTTGGTCACTCGGCTGTGTGACTGCATTCAATCAGCTGATGTGTCCAAGTCCAGGACCTATGCTACCAAGTGAAATCAAATGAAAATCACCTTCGTTGCATGAAAGAACATATCCCACATCATCAATTCAAACTCTAGAAGACATACCAAAAGTCAGGTTAGACTTGGCCAACCTGACCAGGTTGACTCGGCCAACTCAGTCAGATGGCAGGGACTTGGGACTCGCTTGGGACTTGCTTGGACGACCTCGAAGACCTGTAAACCAAACTTCCCAATCTCCCCTTTTGCAACCATAGCGAGCTACCAGCTCCTACAGCACTTCATGCAGTGGACACCAGGCAACCTAGAACACTGGAAATCATACAAAATGGGACTTACAACTGTAGTGAGCTTCTGGCTCCTACAATGTGGCACTGCATTGCTTGTTGTCCATACAGGGGTGGTTGTTGTTGTCATCGGTTGTTGGGATTGGAGTGTTTGGGAAGAAGAAGATGAGCCCAAGGCACTCAAGGTTGTTTGGACCACTGGCGAGGCAAGCTTTTCAATGACTGATGTCAGTTGGGCCTCTGGTTTCTTGCATGGTGATATGTACACCCTCTCGAACCACCCCTTCCCTTTATCTTTTGCAGCCTTGTCATCCTTGAATAGCACCCAGGTTTGTGTGAGGTAGGGTTTGAATTCACCTTCTGTCACTGCAGTTGCTGGGTCTTCTCCCCCATCTGGTTCAGTTGCCATAAATGCCAAGGTCTCTATTTACAAGATTGCTGGTGTATCCCAGTATGCTGTCATAAGGATGCCCATGGTCATATGGGGTGGCATGTCTCTTCCTGTGCTGGAGCCCAATGTCACTTGAACTACCTGCCTTGTTGCCAGGACTTGATCAATGCTGTCCTTTATGCAATGGTGTAGGAGCCAGAAGCTCAATACAGTTGTAAGTCCCATTTTGCATGATTTCCAGTGTTCTAGGTTGCCTGGTGTCCACTGCATGAAGTGCCAAGCCAAGCCAAGCAAGTCCGAGTCTGTCCGAGCTGTCTGGCCTAGTCTGGTCGACTGGATCCGAAGGTATCAGCCCAGAATGTCAAACCGGACAGTTCTTTTGATAGAAAACAGTTTGTTTTACCTTTTTTTACCTATTCACATTTAGTCCAACCATTTTTACTGTGTTCCCTTTCATTGCACTTCATCCTGGTGCCCCTGACTTGGACCTAGACCCACAGAGTGGTCGGGTACATTTACACCCTCGGACCCTTGATATTAGGATCAGACCTTTTCATATTTACATGCCAGACAGTGCCGCTTTGATGCCCAGCATGTGTGGCTACTGTTTTGTTAGTTTTTCTTTGTTGACAGTCTTGGGTATACCCAGACTATAAAAACTATGTATGGACTACCTAATATAAAGTTTTTCCCCCTTCAGAAGAGACCACCAGTGAGTGTCTGGGGAAGCTCAATAGTAAGTGACCACCATAGGTCTTTTGTATATCGTTTTCCGTCTTTCTTTGTGCCTGGCTGGTACTTCATCCAGTCCCGAGGCCCCTATTTCCATGCAGTTGCACTTGGAGTCACTCAGACTCACCTTCTTTTCATTTGGGTGGACAGTCTTCACTCAGAAGACTTAGCTCTCAGTGTTCTCCCTTGTCTAGACCACTCCCATTGAGTAGATCAAGTTGGAACCCTTTGGGACGATCACTCACCCCTTCTTCTTTCTTTCACCCACTTGCATTAGGCTCTCCCTTGGAGTAGCTGCAAGATATATTTTTGTTGTCTTACAATGGCCTCCTGGTAACCAGGGGATATCAGACCTGTCTGGCATATGCAGTCATCCATTGGTGCCTCTGACCACCTTCCCTGCATTGATATATTCCATACCTACTGTGCACATCTTAGTGAAGTGGTTGGGTGCAGTGTGGGATCAGGGAGCCCCCTACAGTGATAAGCTGGGTTTTCAAGGAATTCCAACCACTTTAGATTACTGGTAGTACTCCCCCAAGAGGAGTCAGCATCCTTGGTACCTATGCAGGGAGGACAATGTTAAAATCTGAGGTAATTCTGATATTCTGGCACTACTTTTACCTTTACAGACAATGTTTCCTCTTTTAATATGGACTTGGAGTATCAGCATATGGTTATTTAAGGTTCCTCCACTCTCTTTTACCTTTTCCTGGACCCAATACCTGGTTGGCATTTTATTTTTAACTAGAACCTCTGGAGTTATGCATCAGAATTCTTTCTTTACACAGGATTTTTACTTAGTCAAGATTTTTACCAAAGGCTATGTTTATTTAGCTTTATGTAGCTCTATTTAGACATTGCTTAGCCTTGCCACCCTTGTGGCAGTGGCTTCTTTTACCTACTTTACCCTTTTAAGTCTTGGGTATGCCCAGACTATAAAGCATTGTATATTGGCCTGGGAATTTTATCATTGAAGAACTCAGAAGCACACCAGAAGGTGCCATGTGTACAAGGAGAGTCATCTACCCTTCAGTATTTGGACCCTACTGTTCCAGATCTTTTACAGGTTGGAACACCTATCTCTGTTACTTCTCAGGTTCAGAATTTGAGAAGAACAAACTTTCCCACACCCAGGGTGCTCTCAAAACTACTCCCTCTTCCCTCAACCCCATTGGAATCCCTTTGGATGACACTCTTGCCCTGTTATGTTTATACTGGGTAGGCAATGACATAGACTTGGGTCTTATGATGAAGCCAACAAAGATGATAAAAGTGAAGTGAGAACCTTAGTTCTACAAGCTCAAAGATATAGATGGCTAAGTAATACTCAAGGCAAGATATAAGAGAATAGAAGTAGGCTTGTGGTGCTAGCCCAAGTAGATTCAAGATGAGGACTATGGTTACATGTGTGGTCCTTATATATGTAAGAGATATGTGCACAGACCATGACTAAGTAAGGAAAGAATGCACTGATTGGAAGATAAGAAGATAAGCAAGTATTGCACTATTGGTTAGAATGTTATGGAACAAAAGAAGATGCGGGGATCAAGAATAGAAGTGTTGGATGTTATAGAAGATAAGAAGCATGACAGTGATTACCATGAGAGGCCTTGGATATGATCATGGGAAAGAAGATCAAGAGTAGTACCAGTTGAGCAGTAAGGAGTAGGCAACACCTAAAAGAGTAAGACTTGCTAACAAGATATATAAGGGTTAGCTAAGTAAAAGGAAAAAGATTGGTTATAGAGGACGAATTGTAACATGCCCCACCTTCTAGCAGTCCCTAGGTCACCTCCTACTGGACAGCACCACCACAAGATATTAGTTTCTCACAGCAGTGCAAAACCTGCAGACAGGGGCTGGTTGGGTTGCCACATTAACCTCGTCTTGATGGTGGGTACCTGGGCATACATCATCACTGGTGCATATGCAGGCATGGTGGTGAACTGGTGTGTGGGAGTCATACTAGTTCTGGGGAGGAGATCTGATGCTATGAGTGCTGGTGGTAGTGCCAAACCTGCCAGCAAAAACCTGGCCACCACTAGCACATCATCCATCAGGTACAGGCCTTCAGCATGAATGTCAGGTTTTGTGATCATTAGGCATTGCCTAATATGCCCCCGAATGACCTCTGGGAACCCTTCCAGGAACACCAGGTCTTGCTCTATCCTGCCAAGCTGATCATTAGCTGTTAGCGACATCACTACTTTCCTAAATTTTCGGATGTATTCATCCAAATCATCTGGGGTTCACATGGTCTTCTGGCAGTAGTCCTCCACCAGGTAACCCATGTCTGCTCTACTGTACTGATTGGCTATTTCACAGCCCAGGTACAACTGTTTGACCACAGCTACAAGTGCTGGCCAGTTTGCAGGCATCACCACATATTCAGGTAGTATCTCCCAAATCTCAGCTTCCTCAAGATCTGCATATTGGGCTGCCACCCTTATCTGTGCAGCCACATCTAAACCAGCCACATCCATGAGTTGTTCAATGTCCTCAAAATATCAGGGCAGTAGCAATGGCATCTTTCTGTTGAAATGAGGCATATGGGGAGTGCCATGCAGGGGCATCCGAAAAACTTGTCCTTGGTTGGCCATTGCTGGTTGGTATGGGTTTGGAAATGGATTAAGGTTTTGAACAGGGAGAGTAATAGGCCATGGATGAGAACTAGATGACTGAGTAACCAATGAGAGTGTAGAGGGTGTCTGGGATGAAAATTCAGTCAGGTCTAGATATAACCACATTGGGTACTCAGAGTGGTCAAAAAGGAATGCTAGAGATGGTGTAGATGATGTACTCGTGGGACTGTCTGATGACTCTGTTGGGTAAGAAAAGACTGCGAGAACTCGGAAGGGCTCTCGGGTAAAGTGAGCACTCAGAGTGAGATAGATGATACAGGCCATTCTGAATGGGATGGGAGTGGGGTCAAGTGCACAAAACCACCTGGTGTGAAGGGGAAGTCTTCTATTGGAGATATCCATGGGCTTAGATGTCTATGGCAGTTCCATTGTAAGAAACAAATATCTTGTGCACTGGCTCCAAGAGGAAACCAAAGACAAGGAAAAAGAAAGAAGGGGTGAGATATTGCCCAAGGGGTCTCAACTTGGTTTGAATGGAAGGTGTAGCTCAATCAGAGCTCAGTATGAAAGGGAAAGGCAATACAGAAATTCCAGACTACCTTGTGAAAAGTAAAATATTCCTGACTGGAGTAGATCCAGGAATAAAAGGTGAAAGTGCCCACAAATGGTTGTGGCTGCCTCTAGTATCGTCTAGCAGGCAAATGTGGATGACCCAGATGCTTCCAGGTCACCAGCAACCACAGAAAGCAGTATTTCAACCTCTGAGAGATCTGGAATATGCAGGAAAATTGAAAACAAAAGGGAAAGACCTTGGTGGTCACCTGAAGTGCTCCCCCAGACACAGACACTGAGGGAGAGTGGAAAATTTCTTATTTAAAGTCCAATGGACAATTTTTATAGTCAGGGCACACCCTAGACTGAAAATGGTAAAGTATGAGAAAAAGTGAACTGCCACAAGGGTTGTCAGGCTAAGCGATGTCAAATAAATGATCTGGTAACATCATTTGAGGTCACCAATCACTAAGGTAAAATTTCTATAAGTCTCAAAAATTCTGGATGATGTCTGTGGGTGGAATTATGCAGAATAAAAATCCGGACCCACATGGATGGACTCTGGACACTCAGATGGTCTTGCTGTAGGATGGTGAGGAACCTGTGAAGTCAGAATATTGCTGGAATGACACCTACAAGCCCACAGAGTGTGGAACTCCCACACTGTTCTGGGGTAACTGGCACCAAAAACTCCGTGTCTGAGATGTTTAGTCTATGGAAGTCAGTCAGAAGCTCCTCAAGCTCCAAGTGCTGTGCTGTTGGTCGAAATGATCTTCTAAGAGACCTATGGGAACCCCTTGTGGTGGGCTCCAGTTGTAGAAAACTAATTAAAAGTGGGGGTGCAGGTGAACTGAGGACAAGGCCTAGGAGTCAATGGGCAAGAAGAAAGGTGGGTGAGTAGACTTGTCCCAAGGGGTTCCAGGGAAGTCAAGAAAAGAAGAGGTAGCTGCAACTACAGCAGAGAGCAATAAAAGGCCTTCCTGGAGAACAACTCAGGCAATGTTACGCTGAACGTGAAACCTGTGAGTCAAGGCTCCAGGAGGCACTCACGAAGAGGCACTGCATCTGGAGGTATTGATGACTAGGGGGACGAAGGTGATGGTCAACTGAGGACCCTAGAGTGACTTACTTCGGACTGAGGGACTTTAGAGCCTCAGAGCAAGGACACAAGTTAAGCGTTGAATTGCAAAGAACAAGTGTGGGAAACTACATACATGGATTGGTACAGTATATATAGTGAACTGAGTTCACATAAGGGCAGGTCAAGAAGATAAGGTGAAACAATATAGGAAATGTGAAACAGGGGGACACGGGATTACTATGAGAGAAGTAACCAAGGAGGTGGAGTCCATGACATCGTGTGAATAAAGAAGAGCTAAGTAAAAGAGCGACCTAGACCAGCGACTACACCAAAGAGGAAAGAGCGGGTCAACCGTAACATTACCCCCTTCCTATCTTTGAAGTACCACTTCAAGTCCTTAATCCCTTGCTCCATAGCCGGGGGATCCAGAGGTATTGGCGTAAGCAGAGTCATCCCACGGGGTGTCATCGTCCAAATTCTCTTGGAGGGGAGTATGGGGACGCGAGGAGATCCGTTCTACAAGGGGGAGGTTTTGTTGCTGCCTGGTCCTTACCAACATAGTATAGGTGCGTCCGTCTCCAGGGGTGAGACAGAGGGGGTTGTCATCACCATAGTCAGGTGGTTGGTAGTCCGGAGGGGTGGGGGGTAGACCTAAGAATGAATATCGTGGTTGGGAGTCTGAGGGAGATTGGGCAGCGATAGTGACGTGGAGAACTGTTGGATCTGGGACGGAAATGGGGTTGAGAGCGGGATTGGGGCTATTGAGCATGGTGGTACTAGGGGAATGAGGAGGGGAGCTGTTTGGTGAGGAGGGTACGGTGGGGACGAGTGGGGAATGTGTTGGTCGAAGCGCCGAGTCTGCTTCAGTGACGAGATCCATCATTCCTAGTTGGTATAGAGCATTGAGAAGTCGGTTTTCAAGGTTGGCATGAAGGTGGGTCAATGTTTGGGAGATAATGCTGATGCGACTGGCAAAGATGAAGGGATTGTTATCTAGCAGGTGGATAAGGGAGGTGAGACGACGTTGGACTAGGAAAGCAGATAAGAGAGAAAGAAAAGGGGAATCAGTTTCCATAAAACTTTCCAGGGCGACGGTGAGTCAACTGTCGGATAGGGAGAGTCCGAGCAGTAAGCGATCGGCTTCCTGGGCAGGTTCCTGGAGGTGTTTAGCAAAGGGATTCAGTTTTGACATGATAGGGTGACGGAGAGGATGATGGCAGTGATGACGGCGAGGGCACAGAGGATTCCAATGGTGATGTATAAGAGAAAGAGGTGATGAATGGTCCACAGGGGTTTTGTTATGGGGTGGATGGATGGAAGGTCTAGGGGATCCGTCATGCGAGGGGGGTACTTCACGTAGAGACACCTTGTCCTTGGATGAGGTCGTCAGGGTAGTCCATGAGCTAGTTTATATTGTGAAAGGAGGGAGGCGGAGTGGCGGAGATTGGTTTCTGGTTCCCAAGTGTTTTCGGCGGAGGAATACCCTTTCCAAGAGATTAGGTACTTCCGGGTACGGCCGACGTTCCTATGGAAGATGATCCGATCAACTTCATATTCTTCTTTGGCATCAATGCGGGTGGGAGGAGGGTGAAGGAAATTCGGGCCATGTGCTTCCGTTTCCTTGTATGGGGATAGAAGGGATGCATGAAACACGTCGTGTATCTTCCAGGTGGGAGGGAGTTTTAGTCGGTAGGTGAGTGGGGATAGTACCTGAGTGATTTTGAAGGGTCCTTGTCGTTTGGGAGCTAATTTCCTAGAGGGGTAATGGAGGCGGAGATTAGTGGCTTCTAACCACACTTTATCGCCTGTTCTCCAGGGGGTGAAACTTCGGGTGTTATGTTCCATCATGATCCGACGGGTGTTGTCATGTGCCGCTAAGGCTTCTTTTCGAGCTTCTTCGAGGGCGGTGAGTCGATTCTGGAGGGCAGGGATGAAGGTTTTGCCAAGAGGAGGGTAGGACCGGGGTTCATATCTGAGTAGAAGAGAAAAGGGTGAGACCTTGGTGGAGGAGTGGGGAGAAGAGTTGTGATGGAACTCTGCTGTGGTGATGAGTTCCAACCATTTTCGTGGGTTGTTTCCGCAAAAGATCCGTAAGTAGGTTTCCACTTCTTGGTTTGTTCGTTCCGTCTGACCGTCAGTTTGAGGGTGATATGCAGTGGACAGGCGAACGTCATAGTTGAGGAGTCTGGCTAATTCCCTGGCGAAAGCAGATGCAAACTGAGGACCTCGATCCGAGATGACATGGTCATGTAATCCGAAGCGCTTGAATACGTGGTCAAAGAATGCTTGAGCCACTCCAGCAGCGTCGATAGTCTTTGAACAGGGGATGAGAATTACCCCCTTCGTAAGCCCTTGGTCGACCACGACCATTAGAGAGTCATGTCTGCGGGATGGCGGTAGATCCGTGATGAGATCAACAGAGATTTGTTTGAACGGCAGCGTGGATTTCGAAGGGATCGGGTTTAGAGCTGAGGTGGTGGGGTGTGTGTTTACTTTATTTTGTTGGCATGTAGCACATCCGGCTACGAAGTTGCGGACGAAGGTAGATAATCCCAGCCACCAGAAATCTCATTCTACTAGAGCTTGGGTGCGGAATCGTCCTGCGTGGCCAGAGGTGGGGGAATTGTGGAGGGTTTGTAGGATGGAGGTGCGTTCGGAGGGGGGTATATACATACGATGTTTGTAATAGAGGTGGCCTTCGATGTATGTCCAGTCAGA
>JBBPTY010000395.1:0-18937 GCA_038094335.1 Tylopilus aff. striatulus | reverse complement strand
TTTCGTGCGTACATCCAAAGTGGTTTTAAAAATACATGCATCCCGCGATGACACCACGTCCCCCATCAAAAATAAAGGTATCTTTTGTTCCAACGCCAAGCCCCCAATAGAACCTCTCTTCGAAAATGGCTTTTTTTACATTGACCACGGGTTCATGCCTAGCCCGTTCCCCGTTGTCGGATGCCTCAATTCGGTACTTGAACGCCACGGATCTGATGCCGTCCCTTGGAACGTGATGGTCCCATCGGGTGAAGCAAAGGATAGACCGGGCGATGTGCTTCTAGACGTCGGAATCGTCCCCTCCTGGGCGCCCAGCTCGCCCAGCCGATTGTGCGCGTGCGGCGGTTGAATGAGATAACCCCCAAACGCGCTTCCTGCACTCGACCCTGCAACGGGGTTCCCCAACATGGCAGCGTCGGACGACGCACATCTGCCAACGACCCTTTGAGAAGCCCATACCGTGCTCATATCAGGCAGATAGGTCGGCCGAGATAACCCTTGGCTGAGGGGTTCTGCACAGAGTTCCAGCTCTTCCCCTTGTACCTTGGGCGTTGTCCTATTCTTGTTGTGCAGCGTCATTGACGAGGTGAATGTGGCGTTTAGCGTATCATGAGGCAAGCTCCGACCTGACCCCGGTGGCTCTTCCACATCGCCATAAGGGACTCGCTTGTCATCACCTGTTTCACTTCGCCTTATCGGTGGCGATAGCGGTGGAGCTGAGTTTATAGAATGTAATGTCGGTGGCGGTCCTGAGGCATCCTGATCTGGCCTTGGCTGAGGTACCACAAGTTGCTCGGGATGCCGCTCCGCTTCACCGATCATACGCTTGATAGCAGCCAAATCAAATCCGGCAGGGACGGGATCATCCACAAGAGAGTCCGCAGAACGCCGCTCAGGAGGGGTTGGTGCGTTGCAAGTGGCTGAAGGGAGAGGCGTTGAAGCGGCATCTGTGCGCGGCGGGAGACCGGTTTCTTGTGATTTTAGCGAGACTTTTCGAGCAGTAAATGAAGCAGCACTGGGCGGTCGCGAGGAACTCAAGGGCGGATGCGATGGCTTCTTCGTGCGTCGGGAGAACCACCCTTGCCTTTTCTGTGCCTTTTCCGCTTCCATCTCGCGAACAACTTCTCTCTCTCCTTCAAAATCGGGTTCCTGCGCCATTCATCAGTTTCCATCAAGCCAACCAAAGCCACACGCATCTGCACGTGTGATACACGTACCACAGGTTCGTCAAAGTAATCTGCGGTCACGGGAAACCCAAGTTGGTCGAGAATGAGTGGCATAAACGTCCGGTAACTCATGTGTCCCGCGATCTTGTCGGTCACATCCACGTTCTCCACCCCGGGTATGCCTTCTATCGGTCTCAGCCCAGCTACCGAACTAAGACCCGCGCTCGTGGCACGGAACAGATAGTTGAGTACCCAGTCGTTCTTTGCATATGCATTCACGAAGCGGCCGGCAACGGCACTGCGTGCAACACACCATGAACTCTGCGAGGCAGTGAGCGTAGCGCCGAGAAGGAAAACGTCCTGGACGATTCCAAAAGCTTTGGCCTTGGCTAGCTCGAGGAGGGCATAAAAGATGACGCGGGCCCCAAGGGAGAAGCCGATCAACGTGATTGGTCTAACACCAAGATGACGTTGTAGCAACAACTGTGCAAGCACGCTACCTGCAGCTCTCGCACGGTCAAGGGCATTATTCCACGGATTGTCAATGAGGTAGCCAAGCTTGGTTAAGACTACACGGAATAAACATGAACCGGTTTGAGAAAGATGCCACAACAGGAAGAACGTACTAATTGGCCATTGGAGAGCTCCCATCAGTGCGGTCATGACGGTATGCTGCAGCACCGTCTGACCGAGCTGGCTTAGGATCTCGCCCGTCAAGATTGTCAGTGCACTTCCGGTTTCTTGGATCATCTCTGGTTCCCAAAGAACGCTGAACACGTCTCCAACGATAGGGTCTAGCACGCTGAAAGGTAGTCGAACATCATCGATTTTGCCGCTCAAGAACCTACAAGGGCCTGGGCATGAGCAAGATTGGAGCGAAGTAAACAGTGATCCTACCCAGGCACGGTTAATATACAACTCACGCGCTTGTTATTATGAAGTGGTAGGACATTGAATATCCTTACGCTTTGAGTGCGTCGGGCCATACCATGGGCTGCAATCCCAGAACCGGTGAGGACACCACCCGTTGTGATCACTGCGGCACCTCCAGCACCTGCGAGGAAGCCAGTCGTCCCTGATATACCGACCGTTGTGAGCGCCGCGCCGAGACCTGCTCCGATCACGGGTGCCAACAACCCAGCAGACAATCCAATGACGAGACCACCCCCTACACAAAAGTTAGTCGATCACCATAAGTATATGTACCAGATAAGTTACACACCGAGCGTTGCAAGACCCAGCATCATATACCGCTTTTTCCGGGCGGCCTTGGCAGACCCGTCGATGATCTCTTGATTTTCCAATTTTTCGATGCCTTCTTGGATTTCAAGCGATTCGGTAACGCGACGTTCGAACTTGACGACATCGAGCCAGCCAAGTCCGAGTTTCAGTGCGACGTTTTCTAGCAGCACGCGAGAACGGGAGTCATAAACACTGTCCGCAACTAAGATAAGGAACAGGTCGCACAAGACTGTCCATCGAATGTCAAGCGTGACATCCTTGTCGATGGACGAGAGCGTAGTGGTGACGCCGGGTAGTGATGATGAAGCGACGGATGTATTTTCGAGAACACGCGCAGTCGTTTGAAAGGTAGGTGTGGTTGGTGTCGGTGGTAGGGAAGAAGGGACTGGCGAGCTGGATGGTTTTAGATTGGTGTCCTGTCCTCGTGGATGTGATGCCTTTTCCATTTCCTGTTTCTTGACTTCGACAGGGTCGTATTCTGGATTGGCGATGGTGTGTGTCGTCATCAGAGACGGAGCAAGATCGCTAGCTTGGACGCCATGTACCGCAAGGCTGTCAATCATCTTTTGCTCTACGGGTACGTGTTAGCAGGTATGTTCATCGATAGACAAAGGGCAAGAACGAAGCGCAAGATACCTGCAGTCTCGAGATCCATGTGATAGTATAGCCGGCCCATCACCTTCAACGCCCAGAGCTCCATGCTTTGGATGGAATCCCTGAGTTCTATTCTCCGCACGTTCTTTTGCCGTTGCACCATCTCCCGCGCAGTGAGGGAACACAAGCCGACGTATGCGATACGCTGTGCCTCAGTGAGCATCTTCTTCGTCGTCTGCATCTGGCCTAACGGTGTCATCGCCTTGTCTTCATCGAAGAGGTATCGCGTCCGTAGATTAACCTCATCTGCCTCGTCCTCCTCGTCCCCGCGCAACCGGGTATACTCGTTTTCGTTTTGTTCTGCTTTCGAGCGCCATTGAGTGCCTTGGTCGTCAAAGTCGATGAGATTCCCGGTCGCGTTCCCAGCCGAGTGGGTATGCGCGTGTGATAGGGATTTCTTGGACACGTAGCGGTATTTCCGTTGGTCCTCCGTGTCGAGGCCGGTCAGGAATTCGTCTTCTTGGACGACTGGCATGTCTTGCCAGCCTTCATCGTCACCATCGGCATCCGCATCGAATACAAAGGGGTTGTTGGGCGTTGGCATCAGACTAAGGGTGGTAGTAAGGTATCATATAGATTAGCTATATCGCGAAAGGATCCTTGGCTAGACTGACTTGGTTTCCCACGATTACTTTGACCACTGTCAATAACACTTTCTACCAGGCCATTCAAAGTAACGATTTGAATGCCGAATTCAACATCCGGGACAAGAAAAAAAAAGGCGAAGTTAGAGGCGTTGCACAAGTTCACACAGCCTGATGAACATCCGCATTAACTTAGAACACCGTGTCAATGGCCGCCACCACACATACGTGGTCGCAACACTTCAGGTCGTCGATCCTCCAGGGTGCAAGGTCGGTTTGAGAGCGTGCTCGTGACTTGGTGTTATGTCGTTGTAGTCATCGTGACAGCTGGTGTCGCGTTGGTACAGTTATCCAAACGTTTCGACGTAAGTCCACAATTGAGGCCCTGCTTGCGTTGTGCTCAGCCTCTTTCTTCGTTTAGCTCAACGCGTTCCCGACCATTGTATCGAGTGGTGGTTGGCTTGGCTCCTGGGGGGCCAGTATCGAGTACATGACCAGCACAGCCGACATTATCAGGGAGGGATACAACACGGCGAGCTTTCTTCTGGCTCCCGCCGCCCACTTTTTTCATCCTTTCATGGTCTTTGCAGTACCTGGGTACTCCGTTCAAGATTGCAAAACATGATCGTCGTTACCGGTCGCCGATGGACGGAATACCGGATGCGACGGTTGAATCACTGACGAAGCGCGTGTAGGCGGTCAACATTGCTGCTATTCACGTGCGTGCTTAGCATGGTCTGCTGTACATACAGCGCAAATCCGACGGCCAAAGTGATGTTTAGACAGCGAGTGCCATGTGTGCGCTCTTCTTTAAGCTGTCTGTTTCGGTACATGCTACAAAATAGTATAGTATGTGTGACACCAACGCTGAATCCTACATAAATGAATGTCACGTGTTTATCGTTGCCTTCTCATTGTTGGAGTGCGAGGACAATCCGAGTTAAGCGTCTGAGACATTCTGACTGAGACGCAGTGAGACACAGTCTGAACTATCCTCTATAGGCTTACTAGATCCGATGCAGTAGCGAGGACAGTGCGTGAGGGTAGATATAATCGAACGTTGCCTCTCACCCCCATCAAGGGTTCTCTCCGTCTGAGCTCCAAGTCATCTGCGCCATCGACTTAAACGTTCCCACGACTACTTATCGTCGAAACTCATCAATGGCCCAAACAACTTCATTAGACCCTCTGTATCATCGTCGGCCACGTCCATTCCTGGTCATAACGTCCAAGGCAGGATCGGTTTTTGGTTCGAGATTCTGGTATCCCATCTTTCTTTGCCAATGCAACATGCCAACACCTTCCATCGAGATAGGGATGGCTCATAATGATCGACAGTCTTTGGTTTCATTGCAAGCAGCCACTGCGCCACCATCAGACCCGTGGTCACAGTCTGAACCAGACTTTCGGATCAAACAATTCGGCAGCCCTGCCAGTTGCCACACTAGGTAAACTGATCTTCAAATCAGCGACTCGGAAGCAGCCCAGCCCCAGACGTCCGTAAGTATTCGGCCACGGGGACAGCAGGTTACAAAACGGTGGCAGGGATTGAGTTTCAGTGTCTTGCACATTTTATCTGCTTACAATGACTCAAACATGCAGAAGGGATCCTTTGCCGGCATGAACTGCTTACACCCGTCGGAGCGTGGAAGCGTGCGGTATAAAAGCAACGGATGTATACACCACATTGTTGCCACAAGTTACGAGTAGGCTTACTCTCTTGGAAATGCAGTGGACGATACCTGCAGACCTACTATTACCTGCGAAGTACTATGTCGTTGCAGGCGTTATAACCGTCGTCGTTGGTATCGCACAATTTTCTCGACGTCCGGATGTAGGTGTCGTTCTCTCTTTAGTATGGTCGTGTCAATCTCATTTCCTGTAGTTGAGCGCATTTCCGACCATCGGACCGAGTAGCTGGCTTGGATCATGGTGGGCAGCTATCAGGTACATGATCAACGCGACGGATATAGTCCGAGAGGGGTACAGAAAGGTAGATTTTCCATCTATCACAACACGATACTGGCTTACGCCGTTGCAGCATAAGGGTGCTCCGTTCAAGGTTGCAACATTATATTATTGGGTCGTTGTTGTTGCCGACCGCACGCATATCGAAGAATTGCGAAATGTGCGTGATGACGAGCTTTCGTTCCTCGCAGCCACCAATGAGGTCAGAGACCTGTGCTTGCTCGCGAGAGTATGGTTTCTCAAGAGGTTTTCGGACAGGAATTTAATACCGATTTCACGATTGGGGCAGAAGTTCACAATGACCCGTACCAAGTAACGGTGATGCACTCGCAGCTTCCTCGCAAAGTGGGGCTCTTATACCCCGAGTTGAAGGAGGAGATTGTTGCTGCATTTGAAGATATTCTAACCCTCGACGACAAAGGTAGCGGGACTTTTCTCGTTTGGAATGATGATTCATTCAAGCTGCATGACGTAGAATGGAAGAGTGTACCAGCTTTGACCACGATCCAACAGATTGTATGCAGGGCGAGTAACAGATCATTCGTCGGCCTTCCTCTATGCACGTTGTCCCTTTGATGGCTTGTTAGTAGCAAGTGTTGACCGTTGTTTGTAGGTCGAGATCCGGATTACATAACGCTCAATATCCGGTTCACGATGGATGTCGTATTGGGCGGTCTTCTCATTGGGTTCTTCCCATACTTCTTGAAGCCGTGAGTTTAAGTCATAGACCGTTATCGTCCTGTACTGTCTTAGCTTCTTGACAGTCTAGCCGCGCGTTTCTTCACGAACGTCCCGAGAATCACGAGTCAGGCCATAGGTTATCTTCGCCCGATCATTGAAGATCGACAGAGATACTTGTACGAATATGGGAAAGGGTGGACAGAAAAGCCTGTTCGTCCGCCATGTTCTCAAATATCACTGTATTCATTTCCCTTGCAGGAAGACCTTTTATCATGGTTAATGGATGAAGCCCCCAGCGCTACGGTCGAATCACTGACGAAACGTGTGCTATCAGCTAACCTTGCTGCCATTCACGTGCGTCTCTACCGTTTTGCAAGGCGTGCGTTAATCCCTAGTTGACAGACATCTGCTAGTGTATGTCTAATGTATTAGGTACGCCGGTATGATCCTTCGCTCACATTGCCATCTAGGTATTCACAGACGCGCTCTACAACCTCGCGGCAAATCCTCAGTACGTACATCCACTTCGCGAAGAGGTCGAGGCACTCGTCGACGAGGAAGGGTGGTCCAAAGTGTCCGTGGGCAAGATGCGCAAGGTGGACAGTTTCCTGAGGGAAACTATTCGCATGGAGAGCATAGGTATTTGTTAGTCGATTCATCCTCTGCATCGCTACTAACACCATCACTTCATCTTTTCTAGTGGGCTTGATGCGAAAGGCTACGAAGGACTTCACCTTCTCTGATGGAACATTCGTCCCAAAAGGGACGAGAATCAATGCATGCCTCATAGGGTTGCATCACGATGAAGCATTGTACGAAAACCCGGAGGTGTTTGACCCATTCCGATTTGCGAATAAGAACATGGGGGATGAGGAAAGCGCGAGACATCAGTTTACCGCAACTTCTCCAGAGTACCTCCCCTTCGGGCACGGCATACATGCGTGGTATGTCTTCCTTTCTCGACCTTCTGTTGATCTTCAATTGAACTTCTTTTTTGCTAGCCCCGGCCGCTTCTTTGCTGCGCTTGAGCTCAAGACGATGCTTGCCTACATTGTAATGACGTACGATGTCAAGCTGGAGGACCACACGGCGCGCCCGCAGAGGCTACCCATTGCAGATTCGATTTCAGCCAGCCGTTCTGCTAATGTTATGTTCAGAAAGCGAGTTTATTCCGGGAAAGTACAGTAGGTTTCGCCCTGACTTTGGCGTTGCTTGTCTTGTTTCAAAGGACTGCGATCCTACACAGTATGTTTACTTAACGAAACTGGCGTATATTCTTGAAACAAAGGTTTCTTCGGCTTGGGTCTCAAACTCAGAAATGTCAGCAGCGTGACTTGACTACAGCGCAGCCAAGGGATATGCATGATATCCTGTTACATGCCACCTACGACTCTCACGACTTTCGCCCGCGCGGTCGTCCGATGCTACAGGTGTGTTGACCACCTAGCAATCGAGAGTCAGTGGTGCAACTGGAAGATTACCGATTTTCCACACGACACGACGGATTCTGGAATGTAGGTGCCTTATAGTTCTGGATTTGCGTTACGCACCGACCGTCCAGCATCGTTCACACCAGCGGAGGGTCTTGACAAGTTCGGACTCCCTTTAGGGAACACCTGGGATATCGGCAACAGGATAAACCCCAACCCAGACATGTGGATCGATACGTCGTGACATCTGGGGCCTCCCCACGGTCGAGATTATATAGCTGGTTCCGCCTGGATATGGTGCATCTGCCCCGCCAGCCCGTACACAACCGATAGCCGACGTCACCTGGGAGATGGTAATAGACATGCCATCAAGCACCCCTGGGAACTTTATGTGGACTCGGGCATCACGACGATTGTCATCGGGATTATACATTGGCCCAAACAGCGCCCCAAGGTAGGCCAGCCTTCCTTTGTACATAGGTTAATAATCGTCTGGGCGCATTCCCAACCGTTGGTTCTGGCAGCTGGCTTGGGTCATGACAGGATATAATCAGGTACATAACCAACGCGAGCGAGATCATACGAGATGGATGCACGAAACCAGGGATCTTTGTTCACACCGATGCTCGGTACGGTTGCTGACCTCCTTTGCGACACAATGGAGTGCCATTCGGGGTAGCGGCGATAGCTCCCTGAGTCGTGATCGTGACTAGCCGTGCGTATATCGAACTCAAGTGATTGCGGAATGCGCACTCTGAAAAGTTTTCCTTCTTAGAAGCAATGAACGAGATGAGTGATACGACTTCTTTTGTGAAGGACAACCATTTGTCTTGATTAACGGATGAAGCTCCAGACGCGACGGTTGAACGTTGAATCCCTGATGATGCACATTCTGGTGGCCAACTTTGTTGCTCTTCACTAGATTATGTGTACATTGATCGATCGCTGAGTGAGACGACAGCGAACGTATGTGCTATTTGGCTGATTTTCTGATCCAGTTATGCTGCTCTTCGGCACCCTTGTCGCCAACTCTCAAGATGCTCAACCTCTTCGCGAAGAAGTCGAAGCCTTTGTCGAGAAAGAAGGGCAGTCGAATGGGTCCGTTAGCAAGATGGGTGACTCATGCATGGTCAGTCTCTCATCGAATTTGCTCCTATTGCTTGTGTGTTGATTGGACTTGTTAGCCCTGGTTGTTTCTTCGCCGCAGCCAGGCTCAAGACGGTACTGGTTCATATCGTAACGTCAAGTTGGAGAAGGATACCCACGGGCCACCGTCCGCGGTGCTTGCATATTGGCAGTTTAACTAGCGCGAATCCGACGGCCGAAGTAATGTGTAGACAGCGAGTACCATGAGTGCGCTCTTCTTTCACGCTGTCTGTTTAGGTACCTGCCACAAAATAGTGTAATATGTGTAGCACCAATACTGAATCCTAAATGAATGTCACGCGTTTGTTGTTGCCTTGGGGTGTTCCTCATCCGAGAATGGCCCAAATAACTTCATTAGACCCTCTGCATCATCGTCGTCGGCCACGTCCATTCCTGGTCATAACGTCCAAGGCAGGATAGGTTTTTGGTTCAAGATTCTTGTACCCCATCTTTCTTTGCCAATGCAACATCATTACCAACTTCTTCTATCGAGACAGGATGGTTCCTGAAGGCCTGACGATCGATAGGCTTTTGGTTTCATTGCAAGCAGTCACTGCGCCACCATCAGACCCGTGGTCACAGCCTGAATCAGACTTTCGGATTAAACAATTCAGCAGCCCTGCCGCTGCCAGTTCCCACACTAGGTAAACCGGCCTCCAAATCAGCGACCCGGAAGCGGTCCAGGCCCAGATGTTTAGTCATGGGACAACAGCCATGAGGTTACAAGACGGTGACAGGGATTGAGTGTCAGTGTCTTGCATATTTTATCTGCTTACAATCGTTCGAACATGAAGAAGAGGTATTCTTTGCCGGGATGAATTAGTTACACCCGTCGGAGCGTGGAAGCGTGGGGTATAAAGGCAACGTATGTATACACCGCATTGTTGCCACAAGTTACGAATAAGCTTACTCTCTCGGAAATGCAGTGGATGTTACCTGCAGACCTACCATTGCCTGCGTGGTACTATGTCGTTGCAGGCATTATAACCGTCGTTGGTATCGCACAATTTTCTCGACGTCCGGATGTAGGTGCCGTTGTTTACTATGGTCGTGTCAATCTCACGTCCTATAGTTGAGCGCGTTTCCGACCGTCAGACCGAGTGGCTGGCTTGGATCATGGTGGGCAGCTATCAGGTACATGACCAACGCGACGGATATAGTCCGAGAGGGGTATAGAAAGGTAAAATTTCCTTCCATCCCAGCATGACGCTGGCTTACGCCGTTGCAGTATAAAGGTGCTCTGTTTAAGATTGCAACACTATATCACTGGGTCGTTATTGTATCTGACCGCACGCACATCGAAGAATTGCGAAATGTGCGTGATGACGAGCTTTCGTTCCTCGCGGCCACCGGTGAGGTCAGAGACCCGTGCTTGCTCGCGAGAGTGTGGTTTCTCAAGAAGTTTTCGGACAGGACTTTAATACCGATTTCACGATTGGGACAGAAGTCCACAGTGACCCGTACCACGTAACGGTGATGCACTCGCAGCTTCCTCGCAAAGTGGGGCTCTTATACCCCGAGTTGAAGGAGGAGATTGTTGCTGCATTTGAAGATATTCTAGATCTCGACGACAAAGGTAACGTGCCTTTTCTCGTTTGGAATGATGGTCCATTCAAATTGCATGACGTAGAATGGAAGAGTGTACCAGCTTTGACCACGATCCAACAGATCGTATGCAGGGCGAGTAACAGATCATTCGTCGGTCTTCCTCTATGCACGTTGTCCCTTTCGTGGCTTGTCAGTAGCTAGCATTGACCATTATTTGTAGGTCGAGATCCGGATTACATAACGCTCAATATCCGATTCACGATGGATGTCGTCTTGGGCGGTCTTCTCATTGGGTTCTTCCCGAACTTCTTGAAGCCGTGAGTCTAAGTCTCCAATCGTTATCGTCCTTCACGGTCTTAGCTTCTTGACAGTCTAGCTGCGCGTTTCTTCACGAACGTTCCGAGAATCACGAGTCAGGCCATAGGTTATCTTCGTCCGATCATTGAAGATCGACAGAGATACTTGCACGAATATGGGAAAGGGTGGACAGAAAAGCCTGTTCGTCCGCCCTGTTCTCACATGTCATTGTATTCATTTCCTTTGTAGGAAGACCTTTTATCATGGTTAATGGATGAAGCCCCCAGCGCTACGGTCGAATCATTGACGAAACGTGTGTTATCGATTAACTTTGCTGCTATTCACGTGCGTCCCTACTGTGTTGGCTAGGCGTGTGTTAATCCCTGCTTGACAGACATCTGCCAATGTGTGTGTAGTGTATTAGTTACGCCGGTATGATCTTTCGCTCACACTGCCATCTAGGTATTCACAAATGCGCTCTACAACCTTGCGGCAAATCCTCAGTACGTGCAGCCCCTTCGCGAGGAGGTCGAGGCACTCGTCGACGAGGAAGGGTGGTCCAAACTGTCCGTGAGCAAGATGCGCAAAGTGGACAGTTTCCTGAAGGAAACTATTCGTATGGAGAGCATCAGCATTTGTTAGTCGATTCATCCTCTGCATCGCCGCTAACCCCTTCGCTTCATCTTTTCTAGTGGGCTTGGTGCGAAAGGCTACGAAGGACTTTACCTTCTCTGATGGAACATTCGTCCCAAAAGGGACGAGAATCAATGCATGCCTTATAGGGTTGCATCACGATGAAGCATTGTACGAAAACCCAGAGGTGTTTAACCCATTCCGGTTTGCAAACAAGAGCGTGGGGGATGAGGAAAGTGCGAGACACCAGTTTACCGCAACTTCTCCAGAGTACCTCTCCTTTGGGCACGGCATACATGCGTGGTATGCCTTCATTTCTCGCCTTTCTGTCGATCTTCAGTTGGACTTCTTTTTTGCTAGCCCTGGCCGCTTCTTTGCTGCGCTCGAGCTCAAAACGATGCTTGCACACATTGTAATGACGTACGATGTCAGGCTGGAGGACCACACGGCGCGCCCGCAGAGCTTACGCATTGGAGATTCAATTGCAGCCAACCGTTCTGCTAAGGTGATGTTTAGAAAGCGAGTTCATTCCGGGAAAGTACAGTAGGTTTCGCCGCGATCTTGGCGTTGCTTGTCTTGATTAAAATGACCGCGATCCTACGCAGTATGTTTACTTGCTGAAACTGGCGTGCATTCTTGAAGTAAAAGTTTCTTCGGCTTGAGTCTCAAACCTAGAAATGTCAGCAACGTGACTTGATTACAACACAACCAAGGGATATGAATGATGCCCTATTACATCTCATCTACTTGCTTTGCTTTGATGACTCTCACGACTTTCGCCCGCGCGGTCGTCCGATGATACAAATGCATTAATTACCTAGCAACCGAGAGTCAGTGGTGCAACTGGAAGATTGCTAATTTTCTACATGATACGACGGGCTCTGGAACGTAGGGTGGCTTATAGTTCTAGATTTGCATTACGCGCCGACCGTTCGGCATCGTTCACACTCGGAGGGTCTTGGCCAGTTCGGACTCCCTTCAGGGAATACCTGGGATATTGGTAACAGGATCAACCCCAACCTGGACATGTAGATCGACACGTCGTGACACCCGGGACCACCCCACGGTCGAGATTATAACGAGGGACGGGAGAGCGGAAAACATCAAATGGTCGCAACCTCTCCTGAGTCCCTGGCTTTCGGACATGGTCGGCATGCATGATATGAACCGCCGTCTCTTTATTCGCTTACTTTTATATCTTTTCTTCTCCATCCTTGGTCTCGGTCGTTTTTTCACGGCGGCAGAGCTCAAGACAATAAGAGCACTCGGCACACCCAAAGTGTATGTGGCATTTAAGTAGTGCGATTGGAGCGGACCCGAAGGCGGGGGTGGTGTCTAGGAAATGGTCCAGGTTTCGTTGCGACGCGAGTTCAAGTTTGAATGTCATAGGTCTGGCCAATTTTGTTCGTCATAACAACCCTTTCTGTGTCAAAGTGACTCGACAGTAGCGTCAAGATTTTGCACTAGATTGAGGTTATATAAATAGAACTTAAGTAGCGGTAGTCCTTAAGGAAACAGGTCCATAGTACCTATGCTACATTGATACGAGCCATCATGAATCACATATGCATGAATTCAATACATAGATAACCAATAAAGGTATTGTCCTTTTCTCCCTTAGACGAATAAATTGAGGTATCTTATAAGCAAAGAGATAGCGTCCACCATATCACCCACATCAATCCCAAGAGCGACGAACAGGATGGGGTCGTTGACCAGCGCAAACCGGCGGCGCTAATGAGTGGTGCAGAGACACCGATAGTTTGATTTAAACAGTTCAACAGTGTCATGTCGATACCAGATGGGAGGGGTGAATCCGTAGCGTTAAGACCACCACTGGGCGTGGCCGAGTTGTTGTATCCGTCGAGCGTCAGGACGATGCTAGTGGCGCGGTAGTATTGTATGGCTTGTTCCGGCTGAGGCGCTCCTGGAGCCGACGCATTGTATGATTGAGGTGAATGCGAACTCGAAGATGAGAGGGAAGACGAGCAGTTAGCATCTATCGAGGATATGAGTGATGCAATAGTGCTGTTATCAGAGAGCACGTGGAACGTTGTGCTCGTGTTGCTGGAACTCGAAATAAATGTAGCTTCCGCCATTGGCCCACCGACACGACTCGCATTGTAGGGGGTTCCATACTAAAACAAGAAAAGTATAAAAATATCATCCACATATGAGATTCAAAGTACATACCTCTGGAGCTTGCAAGTAGCTCCCGTTCGGTGCACCAGATCCTGTCCAGACAATGGGCCAATACCAGAAAGGGAAACCACGTCCTGACACGCCGGGTGCTAGTACACCGGGGTAGCCACTTCCATATGTCCTAAGAACCCAGTCGTCAGCCGACAGTTGTGAAACAATGGTACATGAGACTTGCCTGGTCCCAAACACTTGACTCCTCGTCCCACCCCCTGCTGACCTGCCAGCAAATGGCTGGCCCGCAGGAATGACAATGGTTGACCCACCGCCTGATCCGTAGGCGACCGCAGACGCCTTGCCGTTCGCAGTGGAAGTGGTCAATGGGACTGATTTTGTGTTTCCGATCGTAGAACCTGATGACGTGCCCTCTCCACTGCCCG
The DNA here is from genome assembly GCA_038094335.1 of Tylopilus aff. striatulus. Lineage (NCBI taxonomy): Eukaryota > Fungi > Basidiomycota > Agaricomycetes > Boletales > Boletaceae > Tylopilus > Tylopilus aff. striatulus. The sequence goes on along the minus strand of JBBPTY010000395.1, from coordinate 5,009 downwards.
GGGACGTTTTTCCGCCGCTCGGGCTGGTACCGTCCTCACTCGCCGAAGACGACGACGACGAACCACTTGACTCGCCCCCCCCACCGCCTCCATGCCCCCCTCCCCCTCCACCTCCCCCTCCACCTCCACCTTTACGACGATTCAAACGGTTTGGATTTTCACGACTGGTGACGAACGGGATGAACATAGTCAAATCCCTAGTAGCCGAAATCGAAGGATCTGTTAGTGTTGATGAAAGAAGAGATGACGAGGTACGCTCCGCTCCCAAGCTTATATGTGGATCAAGTCCTGTGTTCGGCAGAGGTCAGCCTGACGCGTCCAACTTGGCTGGCATGGGAGGCTAGAACCATTTTTCGATGGAAGGATTCACTGGTAGCAGTGAATGGGCTTACGTTCAGGGCGGGCTGACTTCATGTTTCTCCCATCGGCCTAATAGTAGCCCGAGTGTCACGGGAAATTATAGAACGCAAACCCGGCCAAAACACCGCGGACTGATAGTATATGGTGAGTTGAAAAAACCCACCAGGTCTCTGTAACTGACTCGGGCAATCTTGAATTACGCGACGGTACAGCGAAGACACAGATTTCGGTAGCGGATGCATTTATGTACCGGTTTCATCGAACACCGTGCCTGGAGAGGAATGTCGCCGACTGCACCTGATAGGCGCGATCCTCAATCCACATTTCCGTACAAGTCCAGAAGAGACGGCAACGATCCATCGATGTAAGGGCCAGCCCGCCGGCCGCACTTGGCTAACGTTGCCAGTAATGCATACCGTAGTCCAATTGAGCCTGATGAAATAAATTAGCCACATGAGAATTCAAATGCTAAATATAAGTACTGGCGCCAGTTTAGAAGTTTACTTGCAGTGCACTCCATCATAGTTGCGGGCTATGTAGGCTTAGAAATGCCCGTAGTTTTTCAATGGCGGGCTGGCTGTGTGCCACCTCATGCAGTATTTTCTGACTACATACAGGAGGCCGGGCGCGCCCGTGGACTGCTTCCCTGTTACACAGTCACAGATACGACACTGTTTCTACAGCTATCTCCTCACAGTCAGGACTGATAGACCGACTAGTAAAACACTGCATGGGACCAGACTCACCAGCTTGTCAATATTCCTGTACCAGATGAGCCGTGATGTAGCAAGTAGTAAAGTTCAGTGGACTCTATAGCAACCAACTGAGGTGGGATCAAACTAGCCGAGCGGTAATGTCGCGTGAACAGAGTGTATATAAGCACGTGATAATAAAAGAAGTGAGATGATCGCCTGAGTCAGCCAAGGAACGAGGCGCCGCGGACTGCGTGAGAAGCGAGGAGGGCTACCCCCCTTCCCTCATACCTTCAGCGAGTTGCTCGTGGATCGTCAGTACTTCAGTCCTGGTATGTCCCTTTTGTCGACCCCATCCACCACTCCCACTCACAGCTGCGGGCCCTCACCATCCGCACCATTCGTCCGATGCTACTCCGCTCGACCTCCGTCGGCTCGCACTCAGCCACTTGGTGCCCAGCCAGCCCTCACAGCGCGCTCGCCCCAACAATCTCGAGTCCAGCTTCGGAAAAGCCTACGGCTTTTCGCCCACTCCTTTTACATACCACATCGCCCTACACACATGTATATGATCACAATCTACGACGCAGAGTATAGACATCGACAGGCCAAAGTCCTTCACCCGAACCCTCATGAACTTTGATCAACTCACTGACCCAAGTATCCGGCCCACTCAAGGCTTGACCCTTGTTATGGTTAGAGGTATGAAGTGATGTCCAGTCGCATAAGCTTTGTGTTTTCCCGACCTGCGAGGCGAGGACAACAAGTTCAATTTTGAGATCGGCGACGGTGGTTCAAATGCTGCACGTGACAGGGTAAGCCTCACATCCGCATCCAAGGGACCGGCATGCCGAATTGTCCACAGGTGGTACGTCCCGGGATTTCTGTAGAAAAGGTTGAAAGATCACTCAACAATGCCTCTCAACACCTTCTAAATATCGTCGGTATGATAACAACTCATCATGATTCCAACTTTAACACACGCCCTGAAAAAGCGGAGACAGACACCACATTCACTATCGAGTGGCACGGTTAGCCGTCTCGCATTCGGCATGCGTTGTGTGAAATTCCATCGTTCCGATACTAGATGTGGCTCAAGACCAATGGACAGTCGGCCCATCTGCTTCAATATCGCTGTGACCTTGGCGTTGCTTGTCTTGATTCAAAGGACCGCGATTCTACGCAGTATGTTTACTTACTGAAACTGGCGTGCATTCTTGAAGCAATGATTTCTTCGGCTTGGGTCTCAAGCCTAGAAATGTCAGCAACATGATTTGATTACAACGCAACCAAGGGATATGAATGATGCCCTGCTACATGTCACCTATTTGCTTTACTCTGATGACTCTCACGACTTTCGCCCGCGCGGTCGTCCGACGCTACAAATGTGTTGACCACCTGGCAACCGAGAGCCAGCGGTGCAACTAGAAGATTGCCAATTCTCCACACGATGCGACGGACTCTGGAATGTAGGGGTGGCTTATAGTTCTAGATTTGCATTACACACCGATCTGGTTCAGCATCGTTCACACTCGGAGGGTCTTGGCCAGTTCGGACGCCATTAGGGAACTCCTGGGATATCGGTAACAGGATCAACCCCAGCCGGGTTATGTGGATCGATGTGTCACCCGGGGCCACCCCACGGTCGGGATTATAACAAGGAGAGGGAGGGGAGAGAACATCAAATGGTCGCAACGTCTCCCGAGTTCGTGGCCTTCGGACATGGTCGACATGCATGACATGGACCTCCGTCTCTTTATTCACTTGCATTTATATCTTTTATTCTCCATCTTTGGTCACGGCGGCAGAGCTCAAAACAAAAAGAGCACCCGGCACACCCAAAGTGCATGCATTTAGATAGTGCAATTGGAGCGGACCCGAAGGCAGGGGTGGTGTTTAGGAAGTGATCCAGGGCTCGTTGCGATGTCATGTGAGTTCAGGTTTGAATATCATAAGTCTGGTCTTTGCTGCTATGTTACGTGCGATCAATAAGAAAAGGGACTGTCAGACCTGGTGAACGTGTTCTGAGAGGCGCTGAGCCTGCGTGTGGGCTGCAGGGTGTGGGCGAACGCGCGAAGCGCCTCCCGGTCGCGGTCTGAGGGGGCCAAGTGTCAGCTGCGTGGGCGGGCTGGGAAACGGCCTTGCGCGCGTCGGTCGCTGATGGACGGTCCGTCAGATGCAACGGCGAAGAAAGGTGAGGTGACTCGGGGGGATCTCGATGTGATCACCCTGGAGTCAAGTGGGTGCGGTGTGGTGGGGCGAAAAACGCAGGGCGAGCTGTGGGCAACAACTTGCGATGCGCTGGATGGAATGCAGATGGAAGAGTACTGCGGCACTGCCACTCGCGCAAAGATGAATCGTATATGTATGAATTCAATATATAAATAACCAACAAAGGTATTGTCCTTTGCTCCCCTAGACGAATAGATTGAGGTATCTTATAAGCAAAGAGATAGCGTCCACCATATCACCCACATCAGTCCCAAGAGCGATGAACAGGATGGGGTCGTTGACCAGCGCAAACCGGCGGCGCTGATGAGTGGTGCAGAGAGACCGATGGTTTGATTTAAACAGTTCAACAATTTCATGTCGATACCGGATGGGAGGGGTGAATCCGTAGCGTTAAGACCACCGCTGGGCGTGGCCGAGTTGTTGTATCCGTCAAGCGTCAGGACGATGCTACTAGCACGGTAGTATTGTATGGCTTGTTCCGGCTGAGGCGCTCCCGGAGCCGACACATTGTATGATTGAGGTGAATGCGAACTCGAGGATGAGAGAGAAGACGAGCAGTTAGCGTCTATCGAGGATATGAGTGATGCAATAGTGCTGTTGTCGGAGAGCACGTGGAACGTTGTGCTCGTGTTGCTGGAACTCGAAATAAATGTAGCTTCCGCCATTGGCCCACCGACACGACTCGTATTGCAGGGGGTTCCATACTAAAACAAGAAAAGTATAAGAATGTCATCCACTTATGAGATTCAAGGTCACATACCTCTGGAGCTTGCAAGTAGCTCCCGTTTGGTGCACCAGATCCTGTCCAGACAATAGGCCAATACCAGAAGGGGAAACCACGTCCCGACACGCCGGGACCTGGTACACCGGGGTAGCCACTTCCATATGTACTAAGGATGCAGTCGTCAGCCGACAGTTGTGAAACAATGGTACATGAGACTTGCCTGGTCCCAAACACTTGACTCCTCGTCCCGCCCCCTGCTGACCTGCCAGCAAATGGCTGGCCCGCGGGAATGACGATGGTTGAGCCACCGCCCTGTCCGTAGGCAACCGTAGTCGTCTGGCCGTTCACGGTGGAAGTGGTCAATGGGACTGATTTTGTGTTTCCGATCGTAGAGCCCGATGACCCGCCCTCTCCACCGCCCGGGTACGTTTCTCCGTCAATTGGGTCGGGATCGTCCTCGCTCTCGGGGCCCGACAAGGACGGATCAACTAACTCGCCGTCGTCACCTTCACCTCCACCTCCACCTCCCTCTGCACGGCGATTCAAACGGTTTGGATTTTTACGACTGGTGATGAATGGGATGAACATAGTCAAATCCCTAGTAGCTGAAATCGAAGGATCTGTTAATGTTGATGGAAGAAGAGATGACGAGGTGCGCTCCACTCCCAAGCTTATATGTGGATCAAGTCCTGTGTTCGGCAGAGGCCAGCCTGACGTGTCCAACTTGGTTGGCATGGGGAGCCAGAACCATTTTTGGATGGAAGGATTCACTGATAGCAGTGAATGAGCTCCAAGAAGTCAAACCTCCTCAGACACCAGCTCTCCGTACTTTTCGACCCCTTTTAGGTGAGGTTCCTTGTCGAGCGTAAATCAACCAAAATGGGGTAGAACCCGCCCAGGCTAGTCATCCACTTACGGAGTAGTCGCAAACCCAGCCAGAATACCGGGGACTGGTAGTACATGGTGAGCTGACAAAACCCACCAGGTCTCCGTAACTGATT